>JARGYF010000171.1:0-147509 GCA_029203975.1 Mycena vitilis
GAGGCTTCTCAAGGTCCACATCAAGAAGAACCTCAGGGATCGGAAGAAAATGCCAAGTCAGTCAGACACGCGCGGAGCTTCTCCTGATTAAATAATTCTAAACACTTCTTGCTTCTTTCAGAAAACTACTTGGAAGACCTTGAAGCACGTATCACTGAATGCAAATTTCTAATCGCATCTTGTACCCTTTTTCCTCTTTCTAGATTCACAATGGATAATTAATGTTTTTATTGTAGCGACCATGACTGCGAATCCACCCTTCCTACAGGGATCTCCCAATGACCCTCCTCCCCGTCTCGAAGAGCCAAGTATGTCTCCGATATTGTTCAATCTCTGATAATCTAATTGTTTTGAAAAAGCCCACCCAAACGAGCGCCTTGTATGAAGGCCGCCATCGGACAAAAATAAAACGACTTGACCGATCATCACGCATCAGAGGCAAACACCGGCCGTCCTTGCCCATCCTCGTCCGTCACTGCGAATCACCATCAATCCTAGGCAATCCTAGCACAGCTCTGGAGGTATCATTGCAGATCATTGCCCATCCTTGTGATTACCCAGGATTCGTCGGGATTGTTTCACTGTGAAATCATAGTGATGAGCTGGGCAAATGTAATCGGGTGACTGCAATGATTTTTAAGTCATTCGCCATCCTCGGCACTCACTGCTCCTCACAGCTGATGTTGCTACCCGACGTTGACTGCTGCTGATCCGCAGGCCGGGTGGTTTGCCTTCAAGTAGACAGACTCCCGATCGACATAATCCCCATCCCCGCTTCCTCGTCATTCCACACCCATGAGTCGATTCGGGCCCCGGGGGGCCTGCGCTGTCGGAGATTGTCGACCAGGTTGTGTCGGCTTCGTCGCCGAAAATCCTGATGGATCTCCCAACTACTCGGTAAGCAGTCACTGTCTGACGTTACGACGCCGAGCCTGACCATGTCTAGAATTTCGAGAGCGCAGAAGTCGTCTGCTTTATCTGCGGCCACATGTGGATGGCTCACGCTCAAAATCCCAACCTCTCTGCCCAAAACCAGAGGCTCAGTCGGGGCAGCGCCGGTAGCGGCACCTGCGCCGCCTTTTACTCGGTGAGTTGATCCACTTATCTGGTTTCGTCTGGCCTCATCGTCTTCCAGGCAGAAACTGTATGGAACATGCGCATGCTGTGCGTCTGCGGGCTTCCTTGGGTGTCCCACCTTCCGTTTACTGAACGCAGGTCGGTCGCTCTTCTTACCGTTTGATTTTGGGCTCTCATGTGCATCTCGGTCAGTTCCGACAGTTCCGACACGTCGCCGCCCGCAGCTCCCCTTCCGCCGCCTGCCCCTGCTCCCCCGTCGGCTCCTACACCCGTCGCTCCTCACCGGCCAGTCACCGCCTTCTCCGGACTTGCTCGGCCCACGACTGCCTCCGTTCAAAATTCTCGTCAGTCCATTGTTGCATCTGTTCAAGACCAGCGCCGTGCATCGATCCAGCGCACACTTCACCCTAACGATGCGACGCCTGCTGCCGGACCTTCGACGACTTCAACCACCACCAGTCCCGGCAGACGTAGATCAGGCAACCCCCGTCCATACACTAAATCTCCTGCAACCTTGCCTACCCTGGATGATTTTGCGCTCCCCGGGGCTGTAGCTTCAACGGTCAAGCTTACGGTTGCGATTCTACCCAAGGTGGTGCGTTACAATGTGTCTTGCCATTTTTACTGTGGTTCTGACGACTTTGTTTCCTTAGCTCGACACGTCTCCGCACAACGACACCCTCGATCCCTCCCCACGTTATGCTTGGAAGGGTGGAGATGACCTCGAGCGGGCCCAGCTTCAACTCAAGCGGGCCAACCTTGTTTTCGTGGTTGATGTCGACGTCACCGGCCCTATCTTCGAGCAAATTGACGTCGGGTTCCGAGTGTTCCTCCAATTGCACAATATCTCCTATGTTGACAGTTCTGCGGCCGCCTCCATCCAAACACCGAACACCAAGGCCTGGGTCATATTAGGGGCGAAGGGACGGTGTGTTACCTGACCTTTTCATCCGATCCACTTTCTCATGCTCATAAACTCTAGCGCGGGGGCGCGGACATGGGTCGAGGATCCCAAGTGTCTCACACGGTTCACATTCACACTCCAGGCCCTTCGCAACGTGCCTTTCAGCTACACTCCGAACTATCTCGGTGAAGGCCCGATTATTATGATTGGTAAGTTGCCTGGTTTACCTCTCGAGTCGCGTCACTCAAGCCAACCTTACAGCGCCCCGCAACCATAATCTCAATGGACCCATTGACTGCTTATTCGACGCCCCCGCCCGACTCCCGGACTATGTTTTGGTTCACAGCTGCCTCTCCCGTCGTGTTCTGCATGGGATCCTGGCTTCCCTGGACGGTGATCCCACACCGGTTTGCGGCCCACTGTGCCCACCGCACCGGAACTCTCCCCCCCTTGTCCGGGCTCGATCGCCCGATGTTTACGTCTTGACCGATAGCGACGACGACGATGTGCATGTGCGTCTAGTTCTGGTACTTGTCGTCGTGGTCTCGACCTTAACGACACTTGTTTAGTTTCCCGAGGCCGAAGCCATGATCGATGAGGTACGTGTGTTGTCCTCTGACGAGCTTCCAATGTTAACCTCTAGTAGATGGTTCGCAACGGCCTTCCGCCTCTCATTCGAACGGACCCTGGTTCGGAGTCTGTCACCGCCGCTGCTCGTCTGGCAATGCCCACTTCCACGGTGAGTCCTTTGGTTCAATTTGACACCGATTTGACCTCGATATTGCATAGATTGTTACACGGTCCATTCATCGTCAACAATGGCAGGATGTGAGTTCCTTCGCTCGTCATTTGGGGGCTTGCTCTCATTCTTTTCTACAGGAGGGCGTGGCCGTTGCAATGCCGATATCAACGACTGCGATTCTCATTCCTGGTCCACTGCTGACGTCGGCCATGGAAATGACTTCTACATCCAACAAGGTGAGCTCTCGCCCGCATCAGTTGCCTGGGCCAACGATCTCATGCATTGCATCAGCCACGCTCGTTTGATGGTCCTGGGGGTGCAATGGATCTTACGCTCCAGCACATGCCCGGCTCTGGGCAATACTCTCTTGCGGCATGGCAGGATCATATTCTGGTACCTCGCGAGCTCGAAGATCGCGTGTCCATCACTGCACGTTCCGTCGACGAGGGTGCGCGGGCACTCATCGTCCTCTGCTTTTGGTTTTTTGCCGGACGTCCCACGGGACTCAAGTTCAAGGAAGTTGTTCAAGAACAGTTTGTCTCGCCTCGCCCCACTGTCGACGGTGTCACGTTGGGTGAGCAGGCAGTCTTTGGACTGCAGGTCACGATGTAAGGAAATTATGCCGATACAGTTATGAATTCTTGTCTCACTCGATGGCTTTTGTAGCGGGCGGGGCATTGGCAAAGGTCCTCGCAACGAGGTGGTTGCGCAGGCAATCAAAATACTGATGGCTGACGGTCATTACTGGACGGAACGCGAAACGTACAAGACCCTTCGTCTGCACCCCTCGCATGCCCCAATTCCCCTTCGCTCCTGTGTTTTAAAAGCTAGCGGCTTTATCTTTCTGCTTCACTTCCTCTTCGTTGGTGCCCCTATCCCTGTCTCCCCATTTCTCCTCTCCACCTTGTTCGATGGCCGTAACAGCGCCTCAAAATTTGACCACGACTTTCTTGCCCGGTTCATCTCTCCGTCCTCCCTCTCTCTCCTGAAAAAAATCGCAGCCACACCGTTGGACCAGCCTATGTATGCGTCTCAGTCTGAGGACTGTATTGAGTATCAGTATCTGGTCAATATTCCTGGCTTTGACGTGAGTTCCCTTCCCCCTTCTCTTAGTTCACGTCCTACACTTAGCACCATTTTCAGCCAACCATGATTTCTGCACGGCGCTCGCCAGCTGAGCAGGACGGTCTTTGCACATCTGTGGTCAGTTTCACGACACTAGGCACCATCGACATCGAAAGTGAGCCGGATTTCCTGGCCGTTACCGACGGGTTCAATGTTACCGTCGACGCTTTCGGTGACCAAGACCGTCCACATCACATTCTCGAGGCGAGTCTCTGCCGAAAAAATCCAACCCTCTTTATTCACTGAATTTCTTGAAGTGGTTTGCGACGCCCTGTCGCGAGGTCATTCTGATTACCTTTGACCGCCAGATCAAAGCTGTCGCCGACGTCCTTTCGCGCCTTGATTTTGTGGAGACTAACCCGGAAAATGATCTTTGGGGCGAAAACGCGGAGACTGTTGCCTTTATCATCCGCTTCTTCACTCATTATCTTATGGAGCCTGGTCACCCGGCGGATCCGGACCAGGTTATCGGTGCCTTGATCGACGACGATTTTGACGCCGCGGATCCTCTCCTGCGTGTCAAACTCCTTCTCTCCGTTATCACAGGCTCTGTGCTATTGCCAATTCAGCCGTCGTGGAAAGTGAAGGTATGTCGTCAACTGAAGGCACTGTTGTGCTATTCTAACGCCCTTTAACCAGTGCCTCATCACCCACGACTGGAACCAGGACTATCCCACCACCGACGAAGATGGCAACGACGACTTTGGCCCCGATGTCACGGTGGCATTCCGCTCTTGCTTCAAAACATTCTCGATCACTAACAACGCCCGCCTCCGCCAGCTTCTCGTGGATCCTAATGATTCTGCAGAGCAAGGTCGGGACACGGCATTTGGACGCTTTGTCCATGCTCAGCTCCTTGCCTGTAAAAAGTCGTATACCGATTCGTAGTGACTGCGCAATCAATTATACTTGTTTCAAGTCTTCAGGGTCGTTCTCCGCTTTACTCCGGTAAGAATTCAGATATAAGTAGTGCCGTTTCTCGGGGGCCGAATGCGAGCGCTCCGCATGAGCCGTCCTCCCACCCGCCACAGTCGACGGCTTGGCCAGCAGCCTCCATCTCCTCCTGTAGAGTTACCTCCGAACCGTGCACGGAGGGTACGAGCGCCAAGCGTCGGCCTCGCATACGCAGAACCATCCTTGCATGATGGTAGGTTGATACGCAGTGGCGAAATATTAAAGTTTATTTCGCGATTCATAGGTGCGGCATCCCCGATGGATGTTGAAACACCAAATGCGGACACTGATGTTCAAAATGAATCACTTCTGAGGCGCGCCCGATTCTTCCCTCTTCACCGCATAATCATAATCTCAGTATCCACTCATACCAGTTTCGGTTCGATCAATGGCTATGATCCTGTCATACCTTTGAACGCGCAGGACACAGCCAATTTTCAATATTTCTTCAACAGCACAGAGGAGTACATCAATAGCTCGTTCACTGGCAGTTCTCCTTCCTATCGTCTAGCCGCAATCTCAGAGACTACACCTTTCTCGCCCGATGCCAGCATTGCTGGATCACCCTCAGCGCCGTCTCCGCTCGCGCTTCACTCGCCGCGCGCTGTGTATCCCCTCTCGCGCTCTGGCAGCTGGTCCGACTCATCATTTGTCCTGGGTGCAGCGTCCTCGTCTCCTCACGATGCTCGACAAGACATCCCACCACAGGCATCTCTGTCAGATGTGGTAACATTGACAACCTCTGTTCCTCCACAACCACCGTTGGGATCCACACCCGTGCTGTTCGATTCCGACGCGCCGCCCGGGAATCCTGGACGAGGCAGCCTGGCAGATGTGCGCATGCGGCTTCTCCGTGCGCAGACACCCGCTGTCCGTGCCATCCCCAGTCGCGGTAGCCTCTACATTGGGTTTCCCTTTCACGCTAACCTCGGGCGGCGCAACTTCTTCTACTCGGGGTTTGAGCTAACCTCCGGGACGCCGTCCCTGTTCGATTTAATCCAGGTGGGACGAGGACAGAGTTCTGTTCTCGCCGAGATTTGTGCGGATCTAGTACTTGCCTCTTTTCTCGTTGCGTCCTCGAGGACAATGCTTGAAGTACATGATCCCACTTTCAGCGCGACTGCAAATGGCTATTGCGTGCTCGGACTTTTGAGCACGCACTTGCATTCATCGCAAGTGGTGATGCAAGCGGCACACCCTAATGCCACAAGTCTTGCGACGTTCAACATGAACGATGTCCCTCAGGAAACCCCTCTTTTCGTACTCTATATCTTTCCAGAGGTGTGTCAATGTTCGTGACAGCGCTTTTGTTCGCTAACTTGCCCTCAGCACATTCAGATTCCCAGAGCAGTCACGGCCATTATTCCTCGCCCTGCCGGGTCGCGTTCTCGCTCAGAAACACCGGCCCCCGCCGTGATCCCCCAGTTTTTATCTTGTATGCTCAAAACCCACAGCGCACTTGACCAGCACTTCCTTCAGGAGGGATACCAGCTGTCCGCACTTCTTGAGCCCCATTACGGTGGCGCCTATTTGAAAATCCGACAGACGCTCATCATCGAGGACGTACATTATCGCGCTAAAGACATTATCCCCGCCCTTACTCGTCACGATGTGGCTGGATGGGCGGGACTTAAACCTGCCACATATAGCAACAACCGCACGTTCGCAACCGATGCCCGAGCCACGCTTCAATTTTTGCGAGCTCGGGCTAATTCGACAGCGACGAGGGATCAAAGTGCGGACCTTCGACAAAAAGAGGCGGACCTTGTTCGGTTTCTCGGCGGGTGTTTCGCGACAGCGCCGCTATCGCAGGATTGGGACGCCGCACAAGCTTCGCCCGATGCCTTGACCATTGGTGGAGCAAATAAAAAGACAGTGGAAAACATGGTTGCGCCATACAGGAGGTACTCTACTGCGTACAAGGATCAACGCTTTACAGTAGTGGAGGGAACTGCTTACTGATACAGAACTAATTCACTGTACCTTTTACATCGTGTAGAATTCAACTTCCGTACACTGACCGAGCGCCGGCACGCAGAGTCCCCTGGGCCGTGATCAATGATGCTTGGGGGACCTTTCTGCGGATTCTCAACGGTGAATTTAATGTCCATTCAAGCAACGGTGAATTTAATGTTCAGGTTATGGGACCCTTCAAAAAGATCAGCATGCCCTAGAAAGTTCTGCAGAGTCTCGAGGGCTCATTGATCTATGAAAGAAAAATGCTCCTGGACGACTTTTGTGCATACAATGAGGCGATCCTCGACGCCTGTGGTACCGGAGATAATATTATTGTACATTTCGCAGCGGACGGGGGGTGCCTACCAATATTCTGAAACTACGCCACAAATCTTCTAAAATCACCATGACTGCAAGGATTTCTTTTCTAAGTGTGGGCATGAAATCTGATTTTGCTTTCAACGGTGCGTACCTAAAATCACTTAACGGCACACGGCTCGAGGGGTACTTTGCGGGGACCCGGGAATAATCCTGGTTTATGGGCATGCATACAGAACAAGTTTGAATGTGTGTCTACCAACAGCAGACCCACACACAACGAGTGCCAAACTGAAGAGCTCCGTCGAGATTGACACGCACTTTGATGGGAATGATGGCTTCGGTTTCATCCGGACCGGTCACAGGAGTGATAATCGTTGCTCTTTCCAGACCGTCATGTCAGCCGGCGAGCAAAAAAAGAAGTTTTGGCCGCTTGTTCTGCCTGCTCCATGCAAAGATATCAACGATGAACTTGGTCAACACGAACTCCGCCTTTACACTCACGAGACACTGGCCACGTCCCGCGAGGATGACGAATATATGCACGGCTTACGAGTCTTGGTGGCTCTGAAAGGTATATCTTCAGCACTTTGATTTACTTCTTCTCTAAAAGTCGAACTAATAGACTACGTATTCGACGTCACTACAATGTCGGACTCGCTGGTTCACGGAGAATTCAAAAGCTGGGCTGCAAAAGATATATCATACGCTGTGACAAAATACAGCAACCTTGCGGAAGACGCCAACGTGAGGGGATATTCTCGTCTCTCGGTAGAGGAGTTGGAACTGTTGGAGAAATGGCTGGCGATGTTCCTGTGCGTTCAAAATTCTTTGCATATCAGTTAACTAAGGTTAACTTCGCAGGGTGCGATTCAAAGTCGTCGGCAAGATGGAACCAAGCACACATAGAGTCTAAACAATATCTCCCTGTTGAATACGGCGCGCAATGTCGAGTGCGCGCGCCCAAACTATCCTACGTACATTCATGTTACGTGAAAATAAATCTACCGAGGTGCTCAGATGTGCGTCAAGAAGTTGCAGCTGCGCGGGAGTAAAGGGGCAGTCGGGAGGCTCGCACAGAACCTCTGAGAGGTTTGCGGGTGTGCTAGCAGATGCAAAGGGGTCGTTGTTAGACTCGCGCTCTTGGGGGTTGTTTTCAAACAAATGAGCAAGGAGCTCCGGCTCGTCGTTGACCTCCCAATCCACGCCATACTCGTTAACGTCCTCAATCTCTTCCTCCTCTGGCGCCAAGAACGAAGATATACCGCGCGGCCCCTCACGAAGCATCCCAAAGAGAAAAAGATCGCGGGGACTGCGCTCCCGCTGACGTCTGACGGTGAGCTGGTGGGAGTTCCACGCTTCGGCCCACTCTTGAGCATCGCGGTTGATGGAGGAAAGGAAGAGATGGTGAAGGAGCCAGATGTGGCCCGGACGAGTAGGATTGAGACCGTGGTTCGCCTCCAGGTCAAGGAAAAATACCTTCCACTTTTTTCCAAATCCGTGCGTCACATCGTACCACAGGCGCTCGATCCGGGTATTGTGGACGCTTCTGCATGAGGGAAACGTTGTGCGAACCCGAAATGGAGGGGACAGAATGGACGTACCTCCCCCAGATAAACGACCCACGACCAGGGCCCCGTACCTCCTCCATATAGATGGCGATCTCGATATTCTCAACCCCATGATCGGCGCGGGTGCGACTGGGACAGCCATGCGTCGCAACGACATCCACGAGTAGCTGAAGGACGCTCGCGCCACGGTTGTTGTCGTGGGCACGAATGCCGAGGACGAATCGGGAGTAGCCGTCGATGAAGCAGTGGATGACGATTTTATAGCGAATGAGCCCTGCAAAAAGGAGGTAAGCATCGTCCACACAGGAAAGGGGAAAGCTGACCATGCTGGCCGTCTACATGCGCCAAAGACATTGGTCCTGGGACACGATACTTCTTGCGACTGATCTGGCGATCACCAAAAATCGCGGGAGCGCCGTGAACACGCAAGTACGAATTAGTGATGCGCAGACGAGGGATGCGATACCCCTGGGATTTTAGGTGGCCTGAAATCATTCGTCTTCCAAACTGAGGAAAAATCTCCAGAGTCGAAGCAACAAGTTGGTCAAGCTCGGCGTCAGAGATGACAGAAACAGGGGGAGTGGTTGAGGTATGGACGCGCTCGTGAGCCCCATTGCCATTGACTTGCGTGCGAAACACGGGCGCTCCAGGTTGAACCAGGCCAGCTCGCAAAGCTGCACGTCGGACAGTCCGTGCACTGACCCCAATCTCTGGTGCGATACCGGTCGGCCCTCGGAGATCAAGGGCAGCACCCAGGAACGTAGGATCAAACTCCACACGCGGCCGACCGCGACGGCCCGTGCGCACAACGCGAGCAACAACCAAGGGAGGAGCGTCAGGGGGATCCATGGACTCGTGGCGCGCAAGGTCGAGCGCCGTAACCATCTCCGAGATCGCAGTCTGCAAGGTTGCGTACTCGGCCGGTGGGAAAACTTCTCTATGCTGGGTAATTATCAGACAGATTGCGAGGCGAGAAAACATGTAGCAATGCACGACGCACCAGCTCAGCGGCCGCAGCCAAAGCTAAACCACGATCTCGGACAGCATTTAGCCGCGGCGGGTCTCCGACCATAACACGAAGAGCAGAAAGGACATCGTCATGGTACGAGTGGTATGAGTCACGGAGGTTGTTGAGTCTTGTGGTTGGATCCATAGAAGGGTGGCAAAGGGATGGATGCTAACCCGGCAAGGGATTTGAACGTTAAGATCAAGTTGAAGATGCCAAGCGAACGGATAAACGGACGGGCCGACAATCAATCACATGCAGTTTTGATGTGAGGATTGGCTGTGAGTCGCAATGACAGACAGTGATTGCGATGTTCAAGAGGAAACCAAGGTCTATCGGGATGAGTGATGTTGGCCCAGGATGTGCAATGTTGGGGGAAATCCGCATTGGCGCTGCAATGAGCAGAAACTCATAGTGAACGGCTGTGAGGAGCAAGGATTTGCTGTGATTGACGAGGATTGGCAAGGATACACAAGGATTCTCGATGATATGCAGTGATCAGCTGTGATTCCGAATAGGTACAATACAAACTGGTATTTTGTCCGGCACGGGCCACCAAAGCCTTGACCAGGACCCGGTGACGCAAGGCGAAGCTCCGTCAAAAGGTTCGTCGACGAAGGTCGAAGTGTTCGTTGCACACAGTGTCGAACTGTTCCGTGCAAACAGTTTGAACGAGCTGTTCTTTTCGTACCGCCTGGTTCGACTGTGTTTTTCTCACAGTCCGATTGGACTGTGCATTCACAACGGTCAGGCTGGACTGTGCATTTCCGACCGGGTGGTTGGCCTGTGGATTCCCAACAGTCTGATGGAACTGTGTGCTCCTGACAGTCCGGTTGGGCTGTGAGTTTCAGTCTGCTTGGACTGTTGATCCTTGACATTTTGGAGTTTGGACGAAGCGGAAAGCACATTTTTGGCCATGACTGGCTGAGTGCTCACGTTCTATTCCTTTTTTTTTGTCGCGTTCCTGGGCTTTAAATCTTCGACTCATATCTGCATTGCAGATATCCCGAATGTGATCGACCCCACTCTCGATAATCGTAGCCCAGCCAGAACAAGTGCGCCTAGGCATCGCAAAATCAGTCAGTCCCCATTATCTGCCTTACAGAATGATTTGAAACCATTCCCAGTCGAGGTCGACCCATTCGATGTGATTGCACAGTCTCTGGACATTCGGACCGTCGCGAAGTTCAACAACAGTTTTGTTCATCACGAGGATGCCGTTCGAGCTGCAGATCCCTCCAGCACGGCGGAAGTGTTTATGGATCTCTCTGATATTGCGGAGGAGCTTATGGATCAGGTAGAGGAGATTGGTCGGGAAGCTGGGCTTTCCTACGCACAGTTGAAGTGGAAAATCGAGCATGCGGGAGGACCGCTCAAGGTTTCTGACTTGATTGGGCTTTACGACTGGCTCGTTATGGCTGACTACATAATTGTCGCTATTCCTCAGAAACCGGCTACCGCGCCTCCGAAAGGTTGGTCCATAAATTGCTCTTTTCAGTCTCTTGTTAATCATGTGTTTTCAGTCGCCAAGGACAGCACGGCAGTGAAGATTTATGTTGACGGTAAACGGACAACGATGACGTTCACCATGATGAACGAAGCTAGGAAGGAGCCATCCAAATATCCTGGATGTGTCGAAGCCGGGATGAAAACAGTTGCGGCTGTTTTTCAAAATCGTGTAAGCCTCTGATTATGACAATCTTGTCGAGGGCTCATTATATTTTGTAGAGCGGAAATGAAAAATGCATCACCTGTGCTTCGGGGCCGCGCGGTAGGGCTCTTGGAGATCGGCCTATTCCGCCGGCCTCAGATCATCCATATCTGGAGGCCTGTAAATGTCCTCTCCGTACTGCGGCCCTCGAGATGTGGATGATCAAGGTGACAGCCGAAGACGAGGATATCCCTCAACGTGGCGACACTGATGTCAAGAACAGCCGACTTGCGCTCAACCCCGACATCCTCAAGTTAATTGCCGGGGCCATCAAGGTTGCGTCCGGGCATGACGTCGATAGCCTACTCCAACCAGAGTCTAAGCGCCTGGAACATACCATTCATTGGGCGCTAGAAAAGTTGCATTCGATGGCCGAAGAAGATAGCTCCATCTATGCTGCGTCCTTCCTGCAACTCTCGGACAAGCTCAAGGATACGATGCAGCATATCGCCGACGAGGATTAAATACAGTGTTTGACTAGTTCGAAGTACAATACACGGTTTCACCCAATTTTTTATACGCTTAGATTGGTGCTTATGACCAATAGTCAAGATGATTGCCAGGTGTATAAAAAAGAGACTTTGTGAATGTGTTGGCATAATACAGCTCGTCCAGAGTGTCAGAGAAATACACGTGGTAAGAACCGTATATTTATGACACCCTGGCGGAAGTGTTCCACAACGACGGTCCAAGTGTGTCCAATAAAATACAGTTCCAACCATCTGCAACTGATCTCATAATCCTCTAGGTCTGAAGCGTCTCTGGTGGTTTAGCAACAACCCAAGCTCAAAGATAGCAGGATGAAGAGGGGCTGAAATAGGTAACGATATAATTATGGACGAAGATTGACAAACTTGCCTCTTTGGGTGCATGTTCCTACAACACAGCTTGCCGGCGTCGGATAAACACACTTGGACTGAGATGTACGATAAGTACACCCGCTCGGAGGTGCTTTTATAACACAGTCCGTCGGAGGTGTCCAATAAGAACAATTGGCGCGAGGTGTACAATAAGTACGTCCGCTCGGAACTGTTGGGAAGCTGCAATTTCTCTGCTGCATCTAGTAAACACGGTTCCAGAGCAAGGCCAGTGGGAAATTTACCAATCCGTGTACGCACCTTGTTCCTCTGAATTGTACGACAACCCAAACGTGAGCGCACCGCACCGCTGCATCTCAGGCAGGCATACATTCATTTACAAATATTATAGCGCAATCTGTGTGTAAAACCACGGAGAAATGAATATTTCCTGGATCTTAAATCAACGCTAAATCCACCTTAAATCATCTGCATAGTCACCTCTGAGTTGCTACATAGTTGCGGTAGATTTAAGCACCCAAATGAGATGTGTATTGTCCACAGTTGGCGCGAAGTGCGATCCTGAACGGGCCGGGACATGTATATTTTGTACAGTTGGATGCCAACCGCATTATATTGCAGGGTGGAGCCGTCTTAATCTCGCATTTCAACTCTTTAGCACAGAAGCCATGATAATATTAATTGCGGCGATTACGGGACTTGGTTTCACCCCTCAATTTACGTTCCACCCGTACAGCTTTCATCAACCTGGTGAACTTCTTTCGCAAGCCCGGGTATTTCCCCTCGAAAATGCCATGATCCCCACGGCACTGAATCTTGAACTCAGTACAAACAGCGCGAATGTTGCCCAGCTTCACAGCCTCGGAAGTGTACTCCGAAGACTTGAACAGTGTCGTCCAATCCTTCAGAGGAGTATTGAGGCCTTTTGGTGCGCAGCCATTGTCCCAGTAAGCTAGGGCGTCATCCAGTGTGTTCGTTTGGGGGATACGATCTGGTCGCGGCGTAAATTGAGGCGGTGTTGGGGACCGTGCAGGCTCAGCGGCCACGGAAGCAGGCGGCAGAACGGGCATTGTTATGGGCAGTGCCGGTGTACTCACTGGAAATAAAGCGTGAAACTCATGAGATACGGCAGTCAACGGTATCGGACAGACAGACAGTACATACCAGTAGTTGCTACGGCCGTTGAGGACGCCTTGTCGATAAGGCCTTGAATTTTTGCAAGGAGGGTGCCCTCGAATCGGACAAGATCAGTTTTGGAGACCGCAGCTGTCGCATCTTCACCCATGAAAGTCTCGTGGCGGTCGACAAGTCGGTCGTCCATCATGATGTCGGTAAATCCTTCCTCGTATGCCATTAGCTCGTCCAGCAGATAACGCATCAGAGTCCCAACCTGTGGGCCCGTAAGTGCTCGATCAACAGAGATTGCGGAATGATACTTACATTCTCATTCGACGACCAACCTCCCCACCATTTCACGGCTTTTAAGCTCCATTTCCGATCAGCCCACAGAAAGCGGTATTGCGCTCCACCACGCCGAAAGCAATGGGTTGTGAATTTACCGTTGCGACCTTGCAGTACATGTGATTTCTCCACAACACTGTCCAGCAGATTTTCGAATGCTGATCGGCTTGTACATTCACCAATTTTGAGTTGCCCAGTGGACGCGATCGCGGGGAATACGAAATCGGTCCCCCTGAGAGGACGACCGAGCAGACTGATCATGTGGCATCTCCAGGCTTCGACGTGCGTGTAGCAGTCAATCTCGTGGTGCGCATGATCAATCGGCACGTTGTATTGTTGAACTTCACATCGTTAGAATTGTTCGGCTTGCGGATGGTTGCAAAAGTACCTTTATTTGGGTCCTTGTTCGTTTTACGGAAGATGAGCGAGAACTGGTGGAACGAGATCCCCGTGGGCGACAGCTGGTTGAATTTGATGTCTTTGAACTGGAGATTGACAAGCTCGTCATTTCTAATGTTCGTAAGAGTCAGTTCCGCTAGCCAAAAAAGAATTAAACACACCGAGTCCACAGTGTGAATGCAGTGGTAATGAAGGCTTTGAAATAAAGCCGCTGGGTGACAGTGAAGTACTTGATAGCCTCATCGCTGTCAAGATACTCCATGATCATTTTGAGATCGGCAGGCAGCATTGGGAGTGCTTGAGTCGCTGTACTAGTACGATTGTGGCGGTTTTTGAGCGACTCATAGTACGTCTTGAAGCCACTTTCAAAGACGGGGTTCCCTTCCCACTTTGACGTGTGGGAATTGTACTTCCAGAACTCCCCTTGGCAGCCTCGAACACTGCGCATTTTTGTCAGCCAGCCAGAGACGCAGAAAATTTCACGCACCGTTCAAAGTAATCTTTAAACGCCGAACGAAGACCCTCTGCAGACGCGAACCCTCGCTCAAGGTGCTCACATTTATACGCCGTGAGTGCCCTAAGTGCAAGAGGCGTGTCCTCCGAGATCACGTCAAATGCAGTCCCAGATATCTCGTCATCTAGACGGCCCTCCGCCGTCCAATCCACGAGCCACTTTTTGCCACTCTTGACGTAATTCGCATACCCAGCCTTTGTCCGCGAGGACTTGTACCAATCCTCCGTCGTCTGCCGGCTGTCGCTGAGAAGCGAAGACGCCGAAGGAAGGGTTGGTGCTGTGGGCACCTTTGCCTTCCCGACTTTGGCAGCTGTCTGACCAGAAGCTCGTCGTTTCTTCGAAGACTTCTTCGTGGGAGCAGGAGGTGCGGCCGGCGCTCTTCGAGTCGTCGAGGCAGTGGCTTTGGTGGTGCTGCGAGTCTTGCGCGTGGTTTCTTCCCGGGGCATTTCTACGCTGACGCTGCTGACACGAAGGTGCGAGGCGGCGTGGTGGACCAATGAGTGTCGATATTGATAAGCAAAGACTGACTGCTTTATACGCACAGTAAGGCACAAGTGCCTCATTTGCGCTGGTGTACCCGCCGAACAGCTCAAGATCAACCGTGAGATTTAAACGGTTCAAGCCGGTATTTCCCAATCGGGAACTGCTTAAATCTAACACCTCGCTTCCTTAAATTTCCCCCAACTAAGACCTACATATCCTTTGCATTCAGATCATGCCAGATCCCCACATACTGGAACTTGGATGCTTCCTGCAGCGGCTTCCCATCCAAGAAGAACTCTTGCGGAATCTTTGGCTTTATACCCATTGCACCCCACAAGCATTTTAGTGTCTGGATCTCACAGCCAATATTGCCCATATGCGCTGAGGTGCCATTCAGCTTTGCTTGGAATCCCTGACCGGTGTTCGACATAATCATCAAGTCATCTGCATGCTCCAATTTCGGAATCAGCCTTCCGTTGATTGGAATATCCCCCACCAGGGGGTACAGCTTGAATCCAGCCAGCAGCAGATTCCAAAACTGTGGTGAGCCTGAATCTATTCGCATACGATGACACATTCACATGGAAAGCTTCTTCTAGATCGTCAGGTGTAACACCGACCTCGTACGCCTCTGGTGACGGAACGCCCCACAGCATCGGCACAGTGAAGTTATCGTGCGTAATCCAATTCCCTTCCCAGAGGACTTCGGGACTGGCGTCGTCAACGATAATTGTCTGGCCCTGTAAATTGGTTGTATTACTAGCCGTGACGAGTGCGTAGTCAATGGTGATGCCGTTTGCGCAGCTGAGCCCAAGCAGTGTTTTCCCAGACGCAGGTAAGGTGCCTGACGTGTAGAATTCGCCGCCAAATGATGCAGACGGATACGTGTACTGTGGATAGGCCTCGTTGTTCTCGACACTTGTGTATGACTGAGTTTCCTGGACAATATTCGAATGCAGGGCAATGCAGTCGATGCAGCGCAATGCAATCCAATGCACCGCAATGCAACTCAATGCAACACAATGCAACAACGAAATGCAGTTCAATGCAACGCAATGCATGACTTTTGGAGGCACTTGTAGGTTGCATTCCTGTGCATTTGCATGCATTTCACCTCTGCTGAGTTGGGTCTGCATTTTCCATGCATTTCGTGCATTAATGCAGCCTAATGCAAATGCACGGTTTTTCACGGCCATGCATTCAGTTGCATTCCGGTGCATTGGTGCAGATTCAATGCAGTTGCTAGCACGCTTGACACCATTTTATTTTAGGCACTAAACATGGCTAAATTCGGGTCAATCCGCAATTATCTCCTTTACTCTCAACTTTCAAGCCATTGTAGGACCTTGGCATAATAGACGACCAGCTAACCAGCTAATTGGATCGATGTACGACCGTTGTATAGATTCGATTCCTATCCCTGCATGTACTTCATTCACCATACTAGCGTCGACTATGGGCCCTCCGCCGTATGCCCAACAATTTGGTGGCTAGACTCTTCAATCTCAGCCTCCCCTCCGGATTACCACCCAAGTTGTTCAGTCGTTGACTGCGAAAGGTGTCCGAGACTTGCGTGGATGATTGCTTGATTGCTCTCAGACCGCTGGTTCTGGTGGCCTTCAGGTTCTTGGCTCGCTGTTTGGCAAGTTTAGCAGCAGTCTGCCTCCTCACCTCCAACACAACATCCTTCTCCGTCATTGGCCTCGCGGCCCTCCAGCTCCCCTTCAAATCCTTCCTGACTTTGTTTTGAAGCGCGATCCGGGCTCGCATTGCCTTTTTCGACAACTTCTGCACCCCACGTTTCCCAATGGTCTGCCATAACTGATAGGCTCGTCTTTGTTCATTGTCCGTCAAGCTTGAATGCCAATGGCATGGTGATATCAACCTGTATCAACGAGTCAATCTGTTATCACTTAAAAGGAAAAGAGGAAAGGAAACGTACCATTCTCGACCATGTTGAGATGCTTTAGCATGTCCACAGAAATCCATAGGACCGACTGTATAAAGCTTCGAGTTTTCTTCAATGGCCCGCAAAGTCTTGCGCTGATGGTCAGCCTTCTCCCGGAATTCAATGGCTTCCACCAGTGCATCACTCGCTGCCAAACGCACTGCGCTTCTGGGTGCTTTCAGTACTGTCCAAGCCGAACCTTCGGGTGACTTGCAGAGCCGTGTGTTGCAATGTGCACGGTTTTCATCACAAATAAGAGTCCAGGGCTCATCTTGGAACAATCCTAAGGCAATATTGTCAGCGTCTCGAAGTGTCAAAATAAACGAGAATAAATCACCATCGGAGACATCCTCTTCCAACAGCGGGTCCAGATCTGCATCCCTTTCAATTTTCCCCCTTTGCAGCTCCCCATCAACTTCGATATCCGGCTCCGGCTCGCTATCGGTAAGCTCTGGAAGAGGGCCCTCAAACATTCCATCGTTGTCGTTCACTGAATCATTGTCTACCCTCTCGTTAGCGGCTACCCACATTGCATACCAAAACTCGCCTATTGCCACCGCATTCTTGATCTCCGCCACCGGATTGTGTGTCTCCGGTTTCGCGCCTGAAGCATCAGTTTCCCGAGCGGCAGCTTTCCCTTTGCGTTTGAGTTTGCGTTGTTCAACCGTCGTCGATGCTGCCTTTACAGGCAGCATCCGCCAAACGGGCCTGGGTTCTGGTGTCGATGCTCCAAGTATTCCACTAGCGGGTTGACCTCGGACCCAAAATGTGCAACCAAACCCGGAAGGGCGTCACTCATGGTGATGGTCGAAGGGAAAGAAAAATGAGAGCGGGAGCGGTGTGTGACCTTAGTCAGGTTTGTTGGACAGGCCACAAGGGGACCGAGACCGTGGTGCTTAAAATGGAATAGAATTGGAGGAAATAAATACCGGCCCTTTTGACAGACAGGGGCTGCATTTCGTGCATTCGGCTGCATTGGAGGATTTGTTCGGATCAAAGAAGTTGCATAAATGCAGTGCCGTGCAATGTACATGTTTGGTGCTGCAATTGTCGGCTCGTGCATCGAAATGCAATGCAATGCATACCTCGTTAACCGTCTAAGCGCGTCTTGCATTGATGTTGCATTGGGAGCATTGGAGTGCATTGACTTGCATTGCGCTGCATTGACTTGCATTGAGCTGCATCGATTGCATTCGAATAATGTCCGAGAAACCCCGTCATACTTGTGACGTTCGTAGGCCCCAGCCCAACGGTTTGGTTATACTTGCTCGGCGGTGTAATTCCAACCAGGGACACGGCGATTCCTGCGCTCCCCGTTAATCAGCACAAGAAGTTGAACATTAGTGCAGTCGCTCATCAAATGCAAGTTCCCATGCCCAGAATGAGCCCTTATGCCCCTGTGGCACAAACGCCGACCCGTTGTAGAAAGCAGTATTGATAACACTTTCGGATACCCCCACCACAACGGATGCCATCGTGTTGTTGAGTACAGTGAGAGCATCGAAATCCTGGTCATCTATGATAATTGTGACTGGGTCGGCCATGCCACGGACAATGTGGGTGCCTGTCACGAGAAAGCACGAGAGGACGGGTGTGTATGGGCTAAGGTGAGGGAGGAAGGGAGGAGAGAAACCTGGCGGACGGAGGGTATATAAACGGCCAGTGCTTCCAAAAGATTGATTCGTTCCCGGTGATGGGTTGAATTGTACACGTTAGGTTCTATGCGTCTACGTGTCAATCACAGAATGAGAACAAGATGAAAGGTGAAAGTAATTACAGGGCACAGTGGTAATCGACTGGCGGTATTCGCGTGGTTGCTAGGAAACAGGATGGAGGGTGAGATGCCCGACGTCACAAGTTGGATGCCATCTCGTATGTGGGGAGACGTCGACGTGTTGCCGCATATGCTACCAGCTGCACTAGGGAGGGTCGACCAAAAAAAAAAACATGGATCCTTCCCAACCCCTTGACAGTTCCTGGGAAACCATGCGCACCATATATCAATGACAGATAATCCCACTTAAATTGACTTGATCTCCCTTTCAAAGCTCAAGGGCTCGCCTTAAACTTCGGATCCTCCCGGACATCCCTCGCCCTTGGCTTCCAACCCCATCTGAGTACGTGTTCCCTCCACCCGCGGCTCCGTCGCGGCGATGTTCCGGAAGGCGGCGCGGCTTTGTCGAAAAGCAGATAAGCGAGTGGATCGGAGTGGGAAGGGAAAGGAAGACGTACACTAGCGCACAGAGTAACAAAGAGTCAATCGAATGTCGCGAGGTAAACATAATTGCAAGAAGCACCAAGGTCCATGCCAGTCCCGAACGTGCGTGATCCCGACGCCTGGCCGTCCACCCTGATGCCGACATGCAATTGGCGGGTGTATGGTACGCGTACGCCGCCTGCGGTGTAAAAGCAAAAGCAAAGTCCCGCCAAAGGAGGCATTTTGCGCCGGGGATGAGGACGACGAGTGTCAGTGTGTCGAGGTTAGGCGCGACTGCGGGAAGGGCGGTAATGGTGGAACGGAGCAGGTCTGGGAGGACCCACAGCGGGGAGGTGCGGGAGATCAAGTGGGATCAAGAAAGCGGAGAGGATATCGGTGATCGCAGGATACATGGACGTGATGGATTATCTCACCTCTACATTCGAGCTCCAGATGCTGCAGATGGGAGGCCGAAGCGGTTGTAAGTGTACGATAATGTCGCTGCTCGCTGACATGCACCGCGAGTTTCCGAAGAGTTCGTGCTGCGAGGAGAAAAGGGCAGCGTCGGAGCAGGAAATGGCACGTCGGCCAAAATGGCAGGAACGCTCCTCCAACCTAAGGGGCCTGACATCCCGGGGCAGTTGGCTCGTGCGCACATCGACGCTGTACATGTACAGCGACAAGACACGCAGAGATGAAGCAGCGTGCAAGACCAACGACGCCGGAACATCGTCAATATTAATGCGAAAGATATGGAGCCGCTGAAGTGAGGGCATGGATAAAATATTGTGGATGGTGAGAGCTAGAGCTGGGGTAACTTGCTGCCGCCTTGCGCCGCGGCCTTGAAGTTTTCATCGTATTCTTCGCCCACGATAGCGTCGATGAGTTCCTGCGGCAAGTCTGCCATGAGACGCAGAAATGCGAGATGCCGTAAATTGATGCCGGCTATCTCGGGAGCCGGCGGATGTCCGGGCCGCGTTGGTTCAACGTTTCAACCAAGGTTCAACCACAAAGCAAAATCCTCAAGAAATCCAATCCTCGCGAAATTACTCAGGGCGGTTTGAACAAGGATGGACGACAGCGTCAAAGCCAAACATCCGCGTTTCAGGACAGATGCGGGAGGCTTGGTAGTGCTCGGGTGATGCCCAAGGCCGGGCCATACGCCGGAATGGAGATCTTGTTTTTGGGGGTTCTCACTCAAATTCCATCTCAGCGGCCCGGCAGTATTCGATAGCTCAATCAAAGTCCAGGATACGGTTGCAGTCACTCGTTGATACTTGCCACATTAGTATGTTTGCACCCCCCGTAGAATCCAGATATAAATTCAAACATGCCTCAAATTCCTCATCCGAGGCTCGGGTAAAATGTAGGCGAGTGAGTAATTACTGCTCTTCAGCATTGTAGGGCGAAAAAGATAGATCAGTCTTTCGTATGGTGCAGGCCCGAGTCGAACGGGCTAACCCTGCGTGTGTGTAGGCGCAAGGCTTGACCACATCTATTGCAGGTGCGGGCCACCCGCCACTACGCCTGAATCGAAAGGGAGGTCGGGTGACTGGAAATTTCATGTGCGTGAGTCGATGTTATCCCGCTGGAGAGGGAGAAAAACAGGGTCGAATCGAATGCCCCAGGTGTGGCGGCGGCTTGGTATGATGTGGCGAGGACGAGCTTCAAAGATACATGTACTTGCGGCCGGAGAAGGTCGGACATGTGCAGAAAATGGTGATACTTGTTACAGAATACACGAAACGTACGACGTTGCTCTTGTATAGTGGCGGAGAAATAGTGAACAACACTCCCTACGTCGGGACACGCACAACAAGCGGTGTGATCTTGCCGTTGAGACGGCGCAGGAATCCCAGAATGCTTCCCGGCAGATCCTTGCCGTCCCACTGCTCCACCATCCGGGTGATCTTATCCGTGTCGTCGAGGTCGACGGTGACCAGGGATTCGATCGTCTGCATGGAGTTTGAACCCGCGTCAGATGCTGGCTTGTTCTGCAGCCAAATGACACGAAATTCGAACCTTGTCCATGAATCGATTCTGGTCCCGCTGCGTTTGCGAGAAGACGATCCGGGTCGCGATCGGGGAGGGGGTGGCCGAAATGACGCGGCATGACACTGTCTCAGTCTTTGAAAACACCTTCGGCTGCGCATTGGGCGGTCAGCGTCATAGGTTACGCTACGGACGGGTATCAGCCTGCTCACCATCGCATACCACTGTACCAATGTGTAGGTGTTAGCAAATTCAGCGCTGAGTGACTGAGCGACCTGCCTGCGCCGCATACTCGCGGAACGTGTTCTTTAAGATTTCTTCAGTAGAGGGAGGACGATGGAAGATAAGAGGAAAGAGGAAAGAGGAAAGGTGGCGTAGGGCGTGGGAGTATCGCATCACATCATCGCGGCATGCAAACGGCGTGGCAAATACGAGCATACAATGTCTCTCACTCTCTCTCACCGTCGTGACTCAGGCAGCGACTGCGTGAGGCTGGTTCTGGAATCTCTGTGCGACTCCCACTCTTGCTGGGCCCACGACGCCTTCGCTGTTCTGACTTACTGGATTGCACTCTCCTCCACGCTCTCTCTCGTATTGCGTCGATTTCCGGGCCCTCGTCGTCGCACAACAGCCTCATCCTTGCCATCTTCATCCACCATCTCGTTTCTCGTTAACTCCCTATACAGTCTCCTCGCTCCCGTTATCCAGATTGAGCGTTTGCCCACCCACGGTGAACGCCGGCGCGCCCGCGGCGCGCTTATAAACCGCCACGGCTTGCTGGAGTGACAGTGGAGTCGGAGCCTGCCCCCTTCGGCAATTTGCTCGGGGATGCTTCCGGCGGTGCTTACAGTGCCCAGCGTAATACTGAGGCCTCGAGGTCCCCAGCCGTCTTTCTATAACACGCCATCTGGCGTGCTCTTACACCTTGCTTGCTGGTCCTGGTGCGCAATATCGAGCTCCTTCAAGGATGCGCGCTCGCGCGCTGTGAAGCACCCTCCTGACCGCGTGCTCTGGGGCAATCCCCCCGCGCGCTGTGTACGGCATCCCAACGCGCCTCCGCGCCGTGCCACGTCGAACGTGTCCACCGTCGCACCGTAGTTCGGTATAGTTGGAAGATGGAGGAGTGTTATATTAACTGCATTGAGGCTGAAGTCGGCGAGTCCGTCATCTTTGCTCTTTCCGTTGATAATGACGGACGCGGGCGTGCTTAGGCGCAGGTACATTCTGCTATGCTCGCTCGTCTTCCCGGTCAATGTCTTCGCAGCACGATGTTACAGAGCGGTTCCCTCTCGGAATCCTTTCCTCAGACGCGTCTTTGTACTGGTCAGATCCCTCGTTTTTCGGCCTAATCTATGTCCCTTCGTTCTCTCCGACAAGCTTCTGCCCTTCTCCGCATTGTGGCACCGCGGCCGTGTCGTACTGCGCTTCGCTTCGTGCTTTGCTTTATTCGCTCTCTCACCGCACGTCAGGCACTCATCTGTGATCCCACCCATCGGCCTGGCACTCTTCGCTCCCGGCGCAACTGCCGCCTTTGCAATCTGGCCCGCTAGCTGCTAGATCTCTTCTGATCGTCGGAATCCCTTTTTTTTATTCTGCAGATGCATCTCTCCGCGCTGCTTCTTTGCTTTCGGAAGGGAATTTCCTCGCTTGCATTTGCGTTTTTTTCCCCAGCGTCCCTGATCTCTTTGGCTTGTCCTTCCTGACGCGCGTCTTGGTCTCTCACCTAATCTCGCTTGGCAGTACCAGTGACACGTTGGCCTTACTAGTCTTTTCTAGTCGCAGACTGCGAAAAACGCGCGCAGTGGGGCTTTACGACAACAAGATACCCCAAGAAATCAACCTTGGGTATGCAGATTGCGCTCTTGAATACACGCTTTCTGACTGCCCTACAGGCGCTGCGACTCGTGCCGATCGAGCAAGTCGATGGTCCGTCCCAAATTCCACGGTCCGACCTTGCGTCCAGTAACGCAAAAATAGGCGAGCAAACAATCTCCCGAGCATTATTAAAATCACACGAAGGCCGATTTGAGGCACGCAGAACTCGAACGGAAGACCCATCGACCTACAAGGACTTGCAATCACCTCTAGCTGACCCAGGGCAAATTCAATAACGATCAGGGCCCGCATCTACTCGGCTCAAGATTTCTCGAACGCCGCCTCGCGTTTCGATTTGGGCATGGCGTCGCTGAGGTTTGAGGCTAGCAGTAGTCGATGCCGTGTACGGTTGGTACTTGGGACAGCACGTCCGTGATGAATGGTGTCCTTTCTAGCTGAAACCGAACCCGAGGAGCCCAGATACGCGATTCGTATGAGGAGTCAAGGCATCGCAGATGAACGAGATGCATATGTGACAGGGGTTGGTTCAGGCTCCGACCGGTATCCGCGCCCGCTCATGACCCGGTGCGGCTGGTACTATCGGTAACGGTCAGTTGATACACCTGTTGGCACAACACGAGTTAGTTGGGACTACTTGACACTTTTAGGAAACCTCAACACCTTTTGAAACACCTCAGTGCCCCAGAAACCAACCAAGGAAATGTCTGCCAGGCCGGTCCCACGGATAGACTAGCCCATATCCGCACTACCCCCGCGCAGATGGAAAGTGCATTCTCGGTGCGATCCTCAGAATGAAATTCGCCTCCGCGTTCCGCCCGCGGGCCGGGTCTTGCATATCCCAAAGGTTTTTATAAAAGCTGGACGCGCTCGAACTTGTTCTCCAGTTTGCCAACAAGCCAGCTTACTTCCCAGCATGCACTCCTCTAAACTCGTCTTGTCCGCTTTCGCGTTCTTCATCGCGGTGGCTGCTGTCCCTAGGCGTGCCGATTTTGCTCGCGGCGAAGGCGCCGCTGGCGTCACGCTCGCCGTTCTGGACGGCAACTCTCCTGCACTTGACTGCACGGGGCAGCTCGTCACCCTCTTCCAATCTGTGAAAGAGAAGTCAACGATCCCTGGAGGTGAGGTCGACTTGGTCTGTATCTTATTTGTTATACCTGTCGTACGGCTGATTTGCTTGGCACCAGTTGGCTGCCCTCACAGAACTCATAGTGATCATTCTCGCTTGTAAGACAACATGGATGGTCCGTTGTTATCGAGATCGCGCAAAAATCAAGCATCACTCAGCTACCGTTAGGCCTCTCCGCTCCTAAGCAAGGTTGAGGAGCAGGCTGTCATTGCCCTCTTTCATGACGAGACCGACGATGGGCAGGGGGGCATTGGAGGCTTCCTCGACGGGGCTTGCCTCGGGCTAGTGAGTAATTCTTGCCTTGTACTTGAGATTCTTCACTGACCACGTCCCAGGGTTGTGTCACAGATCTAAAGCTCCTTGCGAAACTCAGAGACAAGGGGGTGCCGGGCCGTGATTGCCGGACCGGTACCTGGGTGGTTGGTCTCCGCCGTCAGGCGGAAAAAAAAAACTGGGGACCACTAATTTTCGGGTCCCAGCTAGGTCAGAGATGGTCAAGAACCTCCCATGCAGTCCCGGAACTTCACTTAGATGCAGAGATATCAAGTTAGATGGGTTGAATATAAAATCAGTGTTGATGGACCATCATAGACGGTTGAACCATCGGTTAACCAAAGTGGTTGACCATTTCGGGTCATGTTGGCTCTTGGAGGCGAAGATATTCCGAGGAATTGATCACATCTGGAACTGGTTTAAACCATCCTGGTTGTATTCCGACAAGTTTGAACACTATTTTGACCAGTTTTGTCAGCCAAAACGTGACCCGTGGGACGAAACTACCATATTTAGACGTCACGTGGTTGGTTGGTCTCCTAGGTCGGTCCGAAATTTCAAAAACCGGGTCCGGTTCCAAAATTCACAGAATTTTACACCCTTGCTCAGAGAGAAGCTCGAAGAGTTTGGTCTGGAACTCGGCGGAATGGCCAACACGGCAGGGGACAAGTTCCCCGTAAAACATATACCTTCCACCGACGTGAGATTTGCTTATCCAGATTTGACAGGACCCAGATCTTAGGGCGGAATTCGTGACGTCCGGGTTGATACCACACTTAGTTTGGGCGAGACGCGTGGTCATATACATATTAGAGGAGGTGGAGAAAGCGGGGATCCGGCTTGCTTTATAAGACTCTTAGGCCGATTTTCCCTGGCGGCCAGAAGTGGCGAACGTATTCATTCCCACGCTCCATAACAAAGGGGGGGGGGGGGGGGATTGTATTATACTCCCGTGGTCCACAACATGAACAACGAGTTTACCGAAGACAAACAAGCAGTAGTGTACGGGTGGTCAGCCGTACATTAAATACCACAAGATGCCAACGGAGCACACAATCATTCCAGGGGGTCGAGCACACAAGAGCTGACATTGGGTGAACTGGCTGGCCCTGAATGGGCTGGACCACTGGGTGCAACCTCGTGGGACCTTGCCACTCAGCTAAAGGTAGCTGGTGTACGAGAGGAATCCCCTCCTCCCTGGCAAAACTGTCCAGGAGTCGCCGGATAAGTTATCTACGAGGTGTCCACATATACCTTCGGACGAGCATAACTGGTTCAGAAGATGTGCGAGTGCGACGTACCACGACCCAATCTCTTCCTGTTACGGGCTCGGAAATTTCCAGAGTCGAATTGAAGTACCATGTCCTGATTGCAGATCTTGTTGCGGTGCGGAATGCGGAATACATTTAGCAGTGTATCAAACGAGCATCGCTGGCAGGCAAAGCTCCGTCACTGTGCCTCCCTTGAACGCCAGGGAAGCTCGTAGGATGGGGTGGAAGGAAACGGCTGTACGAGGGGTCCGTGGACAGGGGGTAATATTGCTATCGGTCCCGTTTGAATGCAGAAGGAGGGGTATGGAAGTGCGACTCGCCCTGCTCGTCGCCTTCGAACTCCCGGCCAGGTTCACGCGCCGCGTACATAGAGCACAACAACGCGTCGAAGTTTTGATCCGTTCATCCAACTTGGGGTGTAGGGCCGTGGCATTGCCCGGCAGAAACTCGTACTTATGTTCCTTATTTCACAGCATACAGTACGGTGCGGTAAACACGAGACGGTGTATTGCAGAACGCTACACACTGCCAACGACCGTGTTTAAAGCATTTATATAGCCATCATCTGTCCGAGATTTAGTTCAAGGCACGCCTCACAGACAAATCACTCACCCAAACGCTCTTGAGGCCAGACAACATCCAACTGAGAAACAAAAGAAGTATGCAATGAATGAATTTCTCCACTCCCTTGTGTTGAACACGGCAGAGAAGGACGAGTGGTCCACAGACGTTCGAACGACAGCGGGACAGGTCAAATTTGCGCCGCACTTTCCATTGTCAATGAACGATAACCAAATTCCAGTGAACGGGTAATTAAAGCGCAGAATACTTGGAGTTGAGGAGAGAGAACTTTCATCACCTGAACATGGACGATTGGTACGACTTCAAAACAGCGGGTGAGCGCAAGGACCATAATGCGGAGAACGAACTGACCATGAATCATGAGAGACCATCCAAGCGTGGGAGGCAGATTCATAGAGCACAAGGAAGTCAATATGGCGTACACGAGTATGGCCGCGGACATAGACGTGAGTGAAAGTGCAATGTAGTTCGACTTGGAGCTTACCAGCCACCCAGACATCCATCGTAATGTCGAAAGTTCTCGAAACACACGGAGGGTGGTCGCATCATCAAAGCCATGGTTCCCGGATCCGGCAAGCACCGCCAGGAGAGTATTTTTACCGTCGTAGGCGCATTGAAGAGATACAAGTTGCCTGCCGTGAAAAAAACGGAGTAAGTATGCTAAATCCGACTCTTCTGTGACTGCTCTGACCATCTACCAGCATCAGCACCGCACAAGTCAAGTATGCCAGACAGCACGCGACTATTGTTGGCTTGGGCGATACGAATGGTGTCATGCTTCCAAGTGAAACAATTTGAGCTGTTTATTTAAAGTACGCAGAAAAATGTTGGTTCCGAGGATTGAACCAGGACATTGATGGGGAATGATTACCAAGGGTTCGCCACAGCCACTAAAAAGTGTAGGAAAGAAGGTAATGAAAATAAGGAAGAGACTTCAACACAGCCACTAAAATGGGTTTAACGCTTAGACGGGACTGACATTCGCGGTGGTCTCAAAAACGTCATATGAAAAGTTTTGAAATGGACGAATACTTATTACATAAGTACTCGTAACACGCCGTTTGCCCACGTTACATTACTGAACATATTTTCCCTACTCAGATTCGGCTCGTGGCTGCACGCTCGCCATTTCCGCTGCGATGTACATTCAAGACGAATATCTGCAACATTCACGAACATTGCGCGCGCACGTTCAGTTCGGAGCTTGAACACGGTGTCACTTATATCACTTACAGCCTTTAGCCATTCCCTTCCATTCCTCGAGCCATCCTCCCTGTCACCCCCACACTGTAAATAGGGAAATCACTAGATATTAGTGCCTAGGCACTAATTTCCGGATTTTAGCACTAATTTATAGCGCTTTGGGAGGTAGTGCTTTTCTGAGCACTTTAAATTAGTGCATCCAAAGCACTACCCGCCAAAACACTGGGTACTAGTGTTCCGGATATTTTTTCGTATTTTTCCCATCTTGTACTGTTCTTGAGCCCAAAATGTGGCGGTGCTAACGGCGATCACCGCAGAGGCAGTGAAGCATATTCCTGCGCAGTTTGTTCGATCCATGGCCGGCGGCCCCGGGAAGTTCACTGCAGAGTCGTGGTGTTTCTGGTTCACCTATCTTGCGCCCATTCTGCTCAAGGGTCGATTCAGTGATCCCAAGTACCACGATCACCTCTGCGACTTGTCCGATATCATCAAGACCTGTGTCGCCTTCACGCTTACTCACGTTCAAATTGAGCGCCTGCGAGAGAATATCGTGACTTGGGTGAAAACTTACGAGGAGTAAGCCTTTGTTTGCGCTCACAAGAAATGGAATTGACCCCTTTCCAGGTTTTATTATCAGTACCAGGAAGAGCGACTGGCGGCCTGTGTTTTGGTCATACATGGGCTTTTCCATGTCCCCGACGACATTCTGTTCTGTGGCCCAGGCTGGACAACCTGGACATTCTGGATGGAACGATACTGTGGCTTCTTGAAACGTGCACTGCGTTCGAAGAAGTCTCCGTGGTCCAACCTGAACAACATTACACTCCATCGGGCATACCTTGAGCAGCTCGAGGCTCGCTACGATCTTGCCGAGGAGGCCGCATCCCCGCAAACTCGCAAGGACGGAATTTCTCTGATGGAGGCTAAATATGAGGGCTGTAAGTGTTTAGCTTTCAACGGATGGTTGCACCTAACTCGGGCTGTCATTGAAACTTTTTAGATCCCCAGGCGGTTCTTCGTGCACCGTGCTCCAAAGAATACTCCCCCGATCAAGCTCTACGACGCAAAATTGCGAGTTACTTCAGTGCCGTCCTCGGAAAACTCGTCCGCGACATCGTACCTCTACTTCCTGAGACTATGCCTCGGTGGGGTAAGGTGCGCATTCTTGACGGCGATCACATCTGCTGTGCTTGGATTGGGCAGAAGTTCAGCGAAGAGGGTCGGGATATGACCTTCATTCGGGTGAGATGGCTGTCAACCATTCATCCCGTAAAACGTTTTGACTGTTTCACAACATAGTACGAGTGTGAAGTTCCAGATCCCGTTGATTCTGGGAAATGGGTATCCGCGATACGCTATGGACAGCTGGACCAGATCCTCGTTTGCAAGCTACCCTCAAACCAAAAATTCTGGGGCAAACTGGCTGGACATGTACGGCTACTCGCCGTGATCACACCATACAGCACCGGCGGAAAGGATGCTGCGGTCGACATTGTATCTCACCGGAAAGCGCTGGCCCCTCTCGTTCTTGACTTGCAGAGCGTGGTGGCAGTGGTGGGAAGATTGGAAACGCGGGGCAAGTGGTATTTGGTTGATCGGACCGGAGGTATGGTGCGGCCAGAGTTTGTTCCGTTTGAGGGCGACGTCGAGGAGAGCGACAGCGATTGACTGTAATATACTATTGGGTGTTGAGTGGTGTAATATGGATACGGCGAAACCTGCCTGTGACCGGTCCGGATGAAACCGAAGCCATCATTCCCATCAAAGTGCATGACGGTGCTCTCGAGTTTGGCACTCGTTGTGTGTGGGCCTGCCGCTGGTAGACACACATTCAAACTGGCTCTATATACGTGCCCATACACCAGGATCATTCCTGAGTTCTCGCAAAGTACCCCTCGAGCTGCGTGCCATTAAGGGATTTAGGTACGGACCGTTGGCAGCAAATTCAGATTTCATGCCCACACTTAGAAAGAAAATCCTTGCAGTCACTGCAATCTTAGAGGATTTGTGACACAGTTTCAGAATATTGGTAAGCACCCCCCATCCACTGCGAAATCTACGATAATATTCATCTCTGGGTACCACAGCTGTTGAGGATTGTGAAATGTACTATGATTCAACACAATCTAGCGCAGATATGGTGTTCAGAGAAGCAGCTAAAAACGATGTCAGACAATACGTTGCTCGAGGCCCAGCCTGGAGGAGCCACAGGTTGGAATTGCGCCAGCAAATGGACACTCCACCTGATGTTGGCAAGTGGAACAATGCTTGCCACGCGTTAAACCTTCTTCGTGGAGTGTCTGTCCTTGTAAATAAGGCGGCAAGGTTCAGGTTGAGACGTGAAGGGAGAAGGGAGAGAACCAGTCAACGTACCGCCGCTGTACGACTAGGGTTTCGGCTCTTGACAGTGGCCATGGCAGAAGATTCTGTGAGATAGATCAATCCATTTTCATGATAGCAGTACGGCCTGAGTAATCTCTTCCATTCATTTACCAGCCCCGCTGCTCGGAGCAGGTTTGAACTTTGAGCAGTGATGCGGATCAGATCAAAATACAAACACAACCAACTAACACGCTCACGCTTCTCCTTCTTCCGTCATCCCATTATCCCTGTGTCTTCCCAATGCCAGGCAAACCCAAGGTTTCGCTTGCGGAGCAAGTCCTGAAGCTACAAAGAGAGTTGAATGAAAGCAAAAAGCAGAATGGTCAGTCATTTCATTTCGCATCGCCAAGCGAGGGTTTTGACAAATTCGTAGCGAAGCTGAAGGCATCGACAGAGCGGGACCGGCAGCGCCGCAAGCTGATTGAGCGTCCTGTGGGACAGGCCGGCCGCAGCAAAGGCTACAACATCCGGTGGGCAATGGGCCTGAAAGACGACAAGGAGAGGTATCTGCGCCTTTCGGTGCGGCTTCTCTCTCTCAGGTCGATATATGCGCACTGAAATATTGCATTCCAGCGCATTATTCGCTCATACTGCTCAAAATACCTCAATGGCCACAAGACACTTCGGAAACAGGACTCAACGAGGGTGGACAAGGTTATAAGACTTGTGCGTTGCTACGAATAGGACGACGCACTGGTGCATGCCTGATATTCCATCGCAGCTAATGAAACAATGCAAATTTCTTCGACGCTTTCAGGGCGGGTGGCCGGCACGCGATCTAATGCAAAAAATCCTCCAAAACTCGGTCCGCGCGTTGAAAGATGACCGCGCCGCCGAGGCCCTTGCGGAAGCAGAAGACACGGATTTCTCCGCCGACGAAGCACCTCTCAGTTCCGGGAAGACAAAGTCAGTAAAGAAGACACAGAAACGGGCAAACAGCTCGTCTGAGTCCGAGGCTTCGAGTGATGGGATAGCTGGGCCCGACAGTGACGATGAATATGAGTCGGACGGCGGTGACGAGGAGGAAAGCGATGGAGACTTGAGCAAGAAGAAGGTGAGCTACTTACACTTGTCTCAAAGCATTCTCACTCAAAAAAATTGCAGGCTTCGCAAAATAAGATTTCCAAGTTTGATTGACTCATGAACTCCAGACCAAGCGGGCGACAGACACGGACACGGAAGACGATAAAATCGAGTCGCCAAAAAAAGTAATGTTTCAGTTGATTAATTCTCTGTCTCTCACCGCCAACCGGTTTCCCTTCAGACCAAGAAACCCAAGCCCAAAACACAACCGCGGAATGCGAAGCAGCCACCGAAGAAGAGAGCGACGGACACGGACACGGAAGCCGATGAAATGGAGTCCCCAAAAAAGGTAAAGTTTCAGTCGGTAAATTCTCTGTCTCTCATCGGTTTCCCTTCAGACCCAGCAGCCCGATCCCAAAACGCAACCACAGGACGTTCAGAAAGACAAACAACCACCAAAGAAAAAGGCGAGTCATTTCTTTACAATCGCAACTCTAACCTGAAGCAATGGTCCAGGTGCGGAGCGCACAGGAACCACCGAAGAAAAAGGTGAGCCGCTTTCTTTTATCCTAGAGGCTGTGTCTTATTTCGACGAACACCGAGGCCAAAATTGCGAATCCGATGCCCTCACCGCCAGCAACAGAACACTTGAAATTGGTGAGTGATAAATATTCCCTGCGCCCCGTGTTTGGCTTCAATCTAACATTGAGCCAGAAGGCAGTTTCAATCTCATCTGGTTGTCCTATCTCTGGCTGCACCGATCCCTTGCCAAGAGGAGAGCCAAGTTCTGAACTCAAAGAATTGTTGGAGACGCGCCGGAAACTCCTGGCCAAAGGCGACCCGGCGCAAAAACTACATGAAATTGAAACCCAGATCTGCGATTCGATAAGTTGGGACTTGCGAACGGAGCGCCTCGCGCTACGCGGACGACAAGAAGGCTGGCCACGCTCTCTTGATCTTTTTGAGCTGGTAACCCAAATTTTGGAACAAGAGGCAGAAGTGATCGACCTCGTCTGCGACCCAGAGATCCTGCGAAATCACATTGTCTGGCTGGCATTCCTCAGCAGTATCGACGGCAAGATTCATGCGTTTGGAATGGACAAAGGCGCCGAAAGCTTTCGTCACGCCAGGATCATTGCACGCTGCGGATAGTATGTATTCCCGTTGTTGAGCACCGCACTCCCACTCAATCTTGTCCGCAGTTTGGGCCCGAAAGGCAAGCTCCTGATCATTTCGACGCTCGGACGCATGCTCGCGCACCGCATCTCGGATCTCAGGATACGCCTTTCGAAGACCATTGATTACCTCATTCGCGCTCTTCCCAAAGATTTCGATTCACCAAGGGCTGGCCCGCGCCCCCTCGACGTGATTTCCTTTGAACAATTCTTCGAGTTTGTCCTCATCCCTCACGTTGTTACCCGCCTCATCGCCCTGGACATGGAAGTAGAATATGAAGAGGCTGTTGATATTAAGGACGCAAGCTGTGACTTTGGTGCGATGTTCCACTGGAACCCAAAGGACCCGCACCTTCTCGAGCTGGACGAATTGAATCACCAGGCTGCACGGGACGTGCATGACGAACCACCATCCGACCGACTGTCTCCGCGACTAACTAGATTTTCCAAGTCGCCCTCTCCGAGTGGATTGTCTCCCACTCACTCTCTGCACCGTGCCGACTTCGACTCTCCCCTCCCAAAAAACCTCAGAAGAATGGATTTCAAGGTTGAAAGCAACCATGTTCATATTCTCAACTGATTTATGCTTGTCGACAGAAACCTGCAACCATCATGACCTTGGCCCCCGAAATTGAACTAACATTGGAGGATTTGGAGGATTTCCCAGGCGTGAGTGATTTCTGTTGAACGAAACCGCGCTAACAGTTTTCCAGCGTTCCAATGAGACCCGAAAGCAGAAAGCAAAGGAGAAGAAAGACGAACAGAAGGTGAGCAACCCCGCAATGCCATTCTCTTTAAACCTGACGGCTCCTGCTCACAGAACAAAGCCAAGAAGTTGAACACAGCAAATGAAACTGAGAAGGATGGCGAGACCTCACCTCGGCGTACGAGGAGCCGCGCTAAGGCGAAACCATAGATTCTGAATGAACTCTCGCGTCGCATACTGTATCCATCCATCCATCCTGTAGCCCCAATAAAGCTTCCTGTTGTACCCTTGTACTTTTGCAACGAGCCAACACCCCCAGAAACATGGAATAATTGTTTCATTGGAGAAAATGTTCCCATGCGCGAGTTTGCGACTCTGCGAAAGAGGTTGTTTTTATGATATTACATGCTGTTTCGGGAACGGCAGCGTCCGCATTTATTTGGGAGCGGGCACGTAACCTAAACTGGTTCATCTTGTATCTAACACATCTTTAGGTGTGTTTGAAATGACTTTCAAGCAATTTCGAACGAATTCGAGCGCTGTTTGCACTTGCTTGGGCGTCACAGTCACGCGTGACATTTCGCGTCCTTCCTCTCCCCACCATCGTCTGGCGCTCCTTGCTGCTGTCCCGCGCGTTTTCTCTCCAGCAATGTATCTGGACCCATCCTGGCGACTCTTCAACATATCTTCCACCGCTTTTGGGGCTGTTCTACGTCCTGGCGCGTGCAAAAACACCGAAATACGCGATTTTGACGATTTTGGCCAAGGGGGACCTGCTGGAGGTGCACCCGTAGCTCAATAGACCCCAAAATGCTCCAGGACCGTGGTGCGTTATATATCCTTGCTACTGTAGGCCCGTTTCGCGCTTCCCGCCCCGTTTCGGATCAGCACCTGGGACGGCGGGAGTCGGGTCGCGTGAATGGGTCTGCAGCTCGTGCTATTCACGGTACTGATGCTCTTTATCTCCGTTATAGGGATGTTTCTGAATACCACCCACAAGGCATCCCCATCGGCGGCTAGCATGCTGTTTCATTAATTGCAGTCGCATGACCGAGCTCTGCCGTTGTATATGTGGTGCGTCTCTACACCTTTGCCACCCCAAACAAGCCCTCCCACCACTTTCGGCACGCCGTCAGCCATCCAGACTACCTACCGCACGTCCCATGCGCACTGCCGTGGTGAATCTGGCTGAGTTCCCTATTCATCATCCGACTTGGCCGTTACGGTGGGCCTTTCCGTCTCCTTATTGCACATTATTTCCCCCGACTCTTTGTTTGCCGAAGCCCTGAATCCTCCTCACTACGTTGTTCCAACTATCCTATACTCTTTTTTCCCTATGTGAGAATTCGTCCTCTTCCGTTTGATTTATCGAGTCGCAGGCAAGATATAATTTGATTCCGTGTTTCTCGCTCCTTATCTCCTCCGTTCTTTTCCCGTATGGTTTATCCTTCATGCTCTTCTGAATAGGTCTACGCGTCAAAATAGTTGACTTGAAAAATCTTCCGCTCGATGAAACGCAAGTTGCTTACTGTTCGTGTCTTCTTTCCCGCCTTTTTTGCTTATTTTTCAACTGGATCGGGTGCGTCTTCCAACGTTTCTTCTCGCCCCTTCAACCAGTGTCTGGTGCGTCCGTCCCACCTCTGTCCCTTGTTTTTCTCTTTCTTTTTTCCACCATGCACTGCTCATCGGATCTGTACGTAGGCTTACAGCTCGGGGTTTATTTTCTCCGCAAGGAGCGTGCCGCGTAAGTCTCGATTATCTCCAATTTTCTGCCTCCTTGACCTGTTTGTGACGGATCACTGGTAGGAGTGCATCAGTACAAATGACCCCTGGCCGGTAACGCGTACAGATACTGGTCCTCTTCTTTCTCGTGCGCAAGCTTAGTCCCGGTTTGTCTTTATCCCCCTCATTTTGGCTTTGAACTGCACTCTATCCAGCTCTCCCTGCGCGCTCTACAATGGCTTCTGTTCCCGTACGTCCAACCCGCTTGTAAGTACTTCAAATCTACCCTCGTGCACATATTATACTTACCTCTCAAGTCTCGGTGATTGCACCATCCGTCGCATTCCCCGATGTGACACCAGCTCGAATACTGAGTAGACTGGGAGCAACTTGACGACCTCAGCTTTACAGGTGTACGCTTCGTGTTTATTCTGTTCTTTTCTTACTCCTTTGGTTCGTGTCTCCCTTTCAATTCTTCCCACCTTGCCACTCATCTTTGTTCTGGTCTTTGCGACGCTCGGTTCGCCCTATTTCCCAAACCCAAGCTTCCTTCCATCAACAGGCTTCCAGATGGTCGATCTAATTCGAACTACTTACCCGTACTACTGCCTGCTTCAAGGCTAGATGCGTCTCTTCCACCCTATACTTGGTTCTCGAATTAACTAGGTCATTCAATACAGAGCCTGCGAGCGGGGTGTTGAACTCGGGTGAATGGTATGTTTTCTCGTCATTGCCTGATTCATCCGTGCTGATAAGATAGGCCGCGTCCATATCCATCTAAGGCCATCAATGGCTGACACATCAGTCCCACGGCCCTCTAAAACTCTGTAGAAACTCAACCAGGTCGAAATAAAATATTCTATCCCGTCAATCTACGCTAGTACGGCTTGGGATGTGTTCCCCAACGTTTCAAGGTAATTGAGTGCGAAACAAATGACTAGAAAGCTTTTTGAGCTAAAAATGCACCTTCCGACACCAGTTGTGTTCCACTTTTTCATCCCGCGGTCGTAAAAAGTCAGTGAAAGACAAATCGATTCATATTGAGCAAGATAGTCATGCGTACACCGGTTTTTGTATGCGCTGTAGGTGCATGCTGCTCACTATGTACACAACAATGGGTGACTTAACAGTTTGAATGGTCAAAATAATAGATTGAGCGCTTACACAGGACGGCCCTGTGATTGTAATAGATGTCTGATGCATACGCCCGGCTTATCTGATGCTTTGAATGTCCCTCCGGTGAAAAAGTCGACCGCAACTTGGGTCGAAACATGTAGTTTTACCTTAAAAAGCTTTCTCGTCATTCAACTCCCGGTGGATCATCCCAAAATCTTTCCGGCATCATCGCAAGGCAGATTAGCGTAGATTGACGGGATAGAATATTTTATTTCGACCTGGTTGAGTTTCTACAGAGTTTTAGAGGGCCGTGGGACTGATGTGTCAGCAATTGATGGCCTTGGATGGATATGGACGCGGCCTATCTTAGCGATAGTGTTGTGCGGGTCGGGTCGGGCCTGAAAGCCCGGGCTTGGGTCGGGTCGGGGTAGGGTCGGGCCTGGAAAATATCCTGAGCCCGACCCTAGGCCCTAGGTAGGGTCGGGTCGGGTCGGGCTTGGGCCTGAGCCCGGGCTTGGGGGTATTTTTTGGCAACTTGATACAGTGAATCATGAACATGTTTTACAGATTCCTCACCTCCTGTGATTCCCAAGTTTCCTTGGTAGAATGAACTAAGTGAGCAACAAAGACTTCAACCGCCATCAAAATCACCGATGAGTGCTATTTTACTCACTGACCTCAAATATACTGTGACATGCTGCCAAAATATCAGAAATACAGCAATATCCATATCGCACAGTTGGGAGCTATATCTCAATGTAAGCTATGTGCCTTACTGCGATGTGGAGAACGCGAGTCATATTACCTATATCTCAATGTAAGCTATGTGCTACGAGATACGGTAAGTAAGAAATAAGAGAAACGATAGCTGAAAGGCTTACCCTTACTGCGATGTGGAGAACGCGAGTAAGGGATGCGCCAGCGCGCCGTCACGGTATAACAACACACGTGACGTGACGAACGAGTGACTACGAATTGTCCATGCTGAAACCAAACCTCCGTCCAACTCACCCCCTCAGCGTGGACGGCCGTAGACACACCCCCTCACGCCAGGAAAAACTGCACCCCCTCAAGCAATGCCGAGTCCAGCGCGATGACGAGCGAAAGCGGGGTAGGGCAGAGCTTTGGTGAGTGTATCCGCCGTGTTGTTCTCCGTGGAGACGCGTTGCATACGGATCTTGCGCTTTTCGACACAATCCCGTATATGATGGTAACGAATGTCGATGTGCTTCGCACGGGAGTGTAAGGATTGGTCATTGGATAATATAATGGCAGAATTATTGTCGCACAGCAGTTCCGTCGCGTCCGGGACCGGGATGGTGATACCACGAGCGAGCATGCGCAGCCAGCAAGCATCTTTCGCGGCCTCAGACGCCGCGATGTATTCCGACTCCGTGGAAGATAGCGAGACGACTTTCTGTCTGCGCGAGGACCACGAGATGGCTCCCGAGCCCAGACTGAAGATATATCCCATCACAGATTTTCGTCCAGGGTCGTTGGCGAAGTCAGCATCCGTGAAGCCAGCGAGAGAGATAGGATTTTCGCCGCCGAGTGTGAGGGACATGAGACGAGTGCCTTTGAGGTAACGGAGGACGCGGATGGCGGCTTGCCAGTGCGAGGTGTCGTAGCAGTCAAGGAAACTCGCGAGCTTGTTGACGGCAAAAGAGATGTCGCCCCGAGTCCCGAGCGAGAGATACATCATACTCATGACCAGAGACCGGTACGGCGTCGCCGCGAGGTGATCCTCGTCTTCTCGGGAACGTGGAGCGGCGTCGGGAGCAGGACGGACAAGGGGGAGCTTGGGCTCCATCGGTATGCGAGGCGTTTCGGAGTCTGTCTGAAAGAATTGAGAGACGAGGCGGTCAATGAGGGCCGTCTGTGAGAGGGAGATGGTCCTCCGTTCCGGGTCGCGTACAATGCTGATCCCCAAGCAGAATTTTACCTCGCCCAAGTCAGAGATAGCCCACTTCGAACGCAGCTGCGACTTGAACAAGTCGTTAGCAGCAGGGTCGCTCGCAGCACATATCATGTCGTCAACATGAATCGCCACGAGATTTGTGGTGTCCTCCACGACCCGAACGTAGACACACCATTCACAAAGCAGACGCCGGAACCCCCATTCCAGCATCGCCTCGTGCATAGTGCGGTTCCACGCGCGCCCCGCCTGCCTCAATCCGTAGAGTGCCTTTACGACCCTCCACACGCACATCTCCTTTCCCTCCTCCTCGAAGTGCCGTGGTTGCCGAGAGTACTGGTATTCCTCTGGCGGCAGCGGCGCGTTCAGGAATGCGGTCTTGACGTCGACCTGCTGAAGGTCCCACCCCCGGGACGCGGCGACGTGGACGATCGCGCGGAACGACTCGAGGCGCGCTGTTGGCGACGTGGTTTGCTCGTAATCGCGCCCGTACTTCTGCCTGTTGCCCAGCAAGCAGTAGCGGACCTTGTGCCGGACGACAGCACCAGTCTCGTCGCGCTTGCGCGTGTAAACCGGTTTGAGGTCCAGGATTGTTTTGTGAAGAGGGATGGAGGACACCGGAACAAGTTCGTACACACCCATGTCCTTGAGCGCCTTCAGCTCCTCGTGAGTCCCCGCGATCCATTGTTCGGCATCCGGCGAAGCCATCGCATCCTTGTAGTTGCGGGGATCATCGGGATATTCGACGTCAATGGGATTCTCGGCCATGCACGCACTGATTTGAGCGAGCAGTGCGTCCTCCACCCCATCATCATCCTCCGGTGACGCCGCAATGGCCTCCTCGATCCCGTCGAGGATGGCCATCTCACCATCATCATCGACGTTGGTGCCAGCAACGTTGACGACGGAGGCGGGTCGCGGCTTCACAGGGATGAGAGGGACCACTTCACCGCGTGGTCGAGCGGGCACGTGCAAACGCGACGTGCGGCGAAGCGCGGGTGAACATGGCCGGGGAGGGGCGGGAGACAGAGTTGGAGGAGGAGCATCCACAAACGGGACGGCGTCGTTGATCGTAGGGAGCTGCGAAGTTCTCATGTTCGGATCGGGGCATGATTGATCATCGGGAACGGCGTCGACGGCGGCGTCAGCGGGGGCTGGCGGGCGTGCAAGGCGTTCAGCGAGAAGATCTTTATTGAAATGTACTTTTTCAGTCTGGCCATCCTCGATGAAGCGAACGTTGCCGGAATTGAAGATTTTCCCAGTCGAACGTTGCCAGCACCGGTATGCCTTGCATCTGGGTGTGTAGCCGATCATGACACATTCAACGCTGCGAGCATTGACCTTCGGGTTGTGCTCCTCGATGAGAACAAATGCGCGGCAGCCAATGGCTCGGAGGTGACCAATATGAGGTTTGACACCCTCGAAAGCCTCGTGAGGTGTCCTTCCGAGTTGAGATCTGGTAGGCGTCCTGGCGTGCAAATATGCGGCCGTCACGCAAAACTCATCCCATAGGTTAGGCGGCGCATTGCATCCGATACGCATGGCGCGGGCCTTCCCATGGACAGTTCTGTGGAATACTTCCACCTTCCCGTTCATTTTCGATATATGCGGCGGCGTCCAAATGATGGCGGTACCCCTACTCGCACACCACTTGATGAACTCATCGGACTTGAGTTCACCGTTGTCGACGATGTATGTGCCAACACGTTCACCCAGTCGCTGTGTTGTTTCCAGTTCCCAGGCTTGGAGGACGGCGAAACAGGAGTGTTTATTGGGTACGGGGAAGGCGAATCCGCGAGCCGTATGCGCGTCAACAATGTCAAAAGTATACTCGTTCCCGCTTCTCGATTTCGTCGCAATTCGCCCACTCAGATCAATGTGAACCCGCTCCAGTCGCCGCGTGGTGGGTCGCCCTTCACGTACTTTGGGGACGTCGGTGCGCGCCTGTTTTCCCAAAATGCAAGCGTCACAAACCGGAGCATCGATGGAGGGGTCTAGATCCATACCGTCGACGCGATTGTACGTGAAAAGATCCGCCACAGCTTGGTGATTTGCATGGCCAAGGCAAAGGTGCCAGTGGCGAAGGTCTCGGGCGGAGGCAGTAGCGGAGTGAGCAGCGGGAGTGGAAACAGCGATGGGAGGAGGACGAGCGAGAGGCGTGGTATGCAAGCGATAGAGGTTGCGGGATGGGTGCACTGAGCCCGAGCAAACAACTGTTTTTGACGGGTTGGTGATCCAGACACCTTTGGAGTTAAAGTGGAAAGTATAGGCATTGGTCTGACACACGCGGAGGACAGAGAGAAGGCGGACAGCGGCACCAGGAACGTAGAGTGCATACTCCAGTGTCAGATGTGCAGTGAGTATGGTACCGACACCGCGAGCCATAATGGAAGAGCCTTGGAAACCGCTGATGGGCTTCGCAGGTATCTCTGTGAACGAAACGAAATCGGATCGGACTGGGGAGATGTGAACGTTGGCCCCCGTGTCACCAAACAATTCGTATTCGTCCTCCGCAAGGTTTGCACCGGCGGGCTGGTCATTCCAGTCAATTGATGCGTGTGGTTGTTCACCGGCCAGCCAAACCTCTGCGCCGCGCAGCAGCTCGTCCGCCGTGCCATCCGCCAAGTAAGTGTCACCGATATCGGGGAGCTCGTCGGTGTGCAAGGAGTTGGTAGGGTCCGCGAGCGCCATATTCGCAGTGGGAGTGGCGGGCAGAGAGGATGCGGCAGGTGTAAGAAAGAGGTCGACACCTTGAAGAGTGATGTACGCCATCCCGGCCTCATTCCTTTTGATTTGAGGTGTCCTCTCTTTCGGCGCGCTGGGCGTCTTCCCATTTGCGCGATCCCGATCTGCGCGATACTTTGCCTGTGCCTCCGCTATCGTCTTCCCGGCCATTCCACCCCCTTGGCTCGTACAGTACGGCCATGTGTGTGTGGACGGTTTTGGACAAACACGGTTGGAGCAGGTGAGAGCATTGGTTGCGACAAACACCGTGGAGTTCCCTCCTCCCGAAGCCAGCTCCTCCTCCTGCTTGCGGACCTGCTTGGCGTCAAGGGCCTGCAGCGCCATTGCCAGCGTCAGATTGGGCTGAGCGAGGAGGGTGGAAGCCATGGTGGAGTGGTTCGCCTCCAGCGCAGATATGATGCCACTTAGGAGGAACAGCTCGGGGTTCGGCGGGCCACACTGCCAGATCGTTTCGTTCGTCTGAGTCAGGAGCGTCGTGGTCGCCGCGAATGTCTTCGGGTCAGAGGCGTACGAGAGATTTGAGAATCGTTTGAGGGCTGAGATCTGTCCGGCAGGACCGCGAACAAGGTGACGGTAGCGAAGCGTCGCGTACGCGTCAGACGCCAGGGTGCAGTGCTCAATATGGGTACGTTCCGTCGTTGTCAGCACGTCCCGAAGGAACGCGAGCACGATGCCGTTGGTTTCCATCCATACGCGATGGTGCGCCGGATACATGGTGAACGACGGACATGGGTTTGGGTCTTCAGGATTGAGAGCCAAGAACCTCGCTGCCCCCGGGGTCATGCCGAGCTGGTTTTCTACTTTGGTCGAGAACTCGCGCCAGTTGTCTCGCTCGAATGCGAGTTTATCCTCATCCTTCCATCCCGACGTCGTCAAAGGGAAGACCTTGGGGACAGGCATGGCCGCAACATACTCAGACGCAGACGGTGGCACCCCCGCGCTTGGATTTGGCAGGGCCGTCTGGTAGGAACGTGCGGGCTCGTGTTGGTATCCCGAAATGGATGACATGAAATGGGGAAGGACGGGGATTCGAGGCTGAACAAATGGTGGGCGCTGCGGCAAAGGCAGATGCTGGGCATGCGAATAGTACGGCTGCGGAGGGAACGCCTGCGGCTGCTGGTATGCGGGAAGGTACGTAGGACCTTGCGGCGCGAAGACCTGTGGCTGAGGATGCCCTTGCATATGGATGGGAGGGGGTGGAGGAGCACGCATCCGGGGCGGAGGAGTGAAAAGAAGAGCCGGGAGGGGACGATAAGACCGGGCGTCCTCCCACACGTTCGTCCCGACCGGATTAGAGCTATGGGTGGGCAGAGACGGATAGTCTTGCATGTCGTTCCAAGATTCGTGTCGGAGAAGAGGAGAGCGAAAATCGTGCGCGCTGCGCGTTCGTGACAAGAAAGGGTGAGCTCGTCGAGCTACCAGATCGCGAAGAGATATAGACCCAAGAGCTAGACGACGGTACGCGACGTCAAGCTCAAACGCCCATAACCAGTTGGGAGCTATATCTCAATGTAAGCTATGTGCCTTACTGCGATGTGGAGAACGCGAGTCATATTACCTATATCTCAATGTAAGCTATGTGCTACGAGATACGGTAAGTAAGAAATAAGAGAAACGATAGCTGAAAGGCTTACCCTTACTGCGATGTGGAGAACGCGAGTAAGGGATGCGCCAGCGCGCCGTCACGGTATAACAACACACGTGACGTGACGAACGAGTGACTACGAATTGTCCATGCTGAAACCAAACCTCCGTCCAACTCGCACATCCCAAAATCACTGCTCAAACATTTTTTTCTCGCCCAAAGTCGGGTGATTAGGGTCAACCAACCCGACCCGGGCTCAGGCCCGGGTCGCGGGCCTTGAAAAATCTCAGGCCCGACCCTAGGCCCGACTCAAACTAGGGTCGGGTCGGGCCTGGGTCGGGTCGGGTCGGGGCGGGCTTGGGTCGGGCTTGGGCCTAAGCCCTGGCCCGGCACATCACTACTTAGCGATAATTACATGCATTGGTTGCTGTTGAGTCCTGCAGACAGGCACGCATTGGTCCGCCGACTGCCCGGGTCGACAGCCATCTGTTTGGGATTTCCAGGTCATGACGCTTCGTTTCCTTCCACTGTTCGTTCCATCGCTTACAAGACCCTTTAGCCTTCGTACTTACACTGCACTTCGTGAAACACTCATAAGGTGAAGGACTGCAATGTAAGCCCATTCTGCAGCTCATCGTGCTGCAGGATCTAACTTGAGCCCTTCAAACCACAGTTTTCCAATCGCTGTCTCGCTGCACGGGAGGGGCTCCGACCGGTGAGTCGTTAACAACTTGGGTACGACGCTTGAACGACTGCAGGCAGCTTCAATGGAGACCACGACAGCGGCACGAGGCACAAAGGTACGTGGATTCAACCGTAGTGTACTCCTGTACAGTAGCGCACAAACCTGATATTACCCATTTGCGCCAAATCGAATCGCTCGTCCCAGAATTAGTGCCTGAAAACACGGTAAAATAGTGCCAGAAGCACTGTAAAATAGTGCCGAAGCGCTAGAAAATAGTGCCGACAGCACTATAAATTAGTGCTTTGACGCACTAATTTTTGGCCGAAAGCACTTGGTAAAAGTGAAAAAATGAGCACTTGCACTAGATATTAGTGTAATCTGGCACTATTATCTGGTGCTCGGGTACTGTATTCCAGTGCTTTTGGCACTAGTATTCGGGGATACCCGGGCACTCATATATAGTGCATCGGCTTTCCACAGTGCCCATTCTCCATTTCGCAGCAACCTCGAGGCGAAGGTTCAGTCCAACGCAGCTGCTCACTCGAACCGCGCCTGGGATTGACCTCGAGATGGCCCGGGCAACCATCCTCGGCACTGTTGGCGGGCAGTGTGTCTCCCTATTCATCTTTGCGCGACTCCTGGTGTTCAGTATGCCGAGGATTCGACTTAGCCGAAGGATTTACAACGACCATTTTACGTACTTTATGTTTTTTCCCACCATTCGGCGCTGTCGTACGAGAACGCGAACAGCCGTCCCATCATGTAATTTCCCTCTTACCCTCTTACCACCACCACGCATCGACATTTGACTGGGATTTCTTGCTCTCACCTGAGTTTTCTAGCCCACAACAAGCTGAGTATTCTCACGGCATTCTCGTACTGACCGTTCTTCGTCTTTACGATCACGTACGCGGGGACAGTGGCTTCACGACTCGGCACCATTGCTGGCACGACCTTGGCACCTCTCAGTCCTCCTGAGGACAAACCCTCTCTTCCACAAGGGGAATATGCTGAATCGCGCGCAGTGCGTTCCGAAAGCAAAAGCAAACAAGCAGCATTCCGACTCTCCCTCCAGAATAAAGCAAAACGATGATTGCCCAAGTATGGCCTGTGTATGTGACCGATGAGGAGCAATATCCTTCGCAGGTGCGGGCCACCCGCCGAGTCAGCGTCAAATTTGGCAGAGCGTCTGAAATTGTTCAGGAGGTGTAGGAGTACAGAAAGGGAGGTTGCAGTATGGGTGACCGAAAATCTATGTGCTTGTACGGATGCTGGCTAGCTGTAGGAGGAACAACGGTGTGGGGGTGCACGGATAATGTCGCAAAAACGAGTTTGCAACAATACCTGCGGTTGATTTGCCGCTGGAGAAACATGTGCAGAAAATGGCAATACTAGTTACAGGATACTCCATGCGTACAAATTTGCTCTTGTATAGTCACGGAGAAATGGGGAACATCACCCCTACGTTGGGACACGCACAACAAGCGGTGTGATCTTGCCGCTGAGACGGCGCAGGAATCCCAGAATGCTTCCCGGCAGATCCTTGCCGTCCCACTGCTCCACCATCCGGGTGATCTTATCCGTGTCGTCGAGGTCGACGGTGACCAGGGATTCGATGGTCTGCATGAAGTTTGAACCCGCGTCAGATGCTGGCTTGTTCTGCAGCCAAATGACACGAAATTCGAACCTTGTCCATGAATCGATTCTGGTACCGCTGCGTTTGCGAGAAGACGATCCGGGTCGCGATCGGGGAGGGGGTGGCCGAAATGACGCGGCATGACACGGTCTCAGTCTTTGAAAACACCTTCGGCTGCACAAAAGTCAGCAGCGTCATAGATTACGCTCCGGATGGGTATTCAGCTTGCTCACCATCGCATACCACTGTAACGATGCGCAGGTGTTAGCAAATTCGGCGCTGGGTAGTGACTGAGCGACCTGCCTGCGCCGCATACTCGCGGAAGCCATGGGCTTCAACCAGCGGGTCCTGCAAAGGGTGTTGGCTTAACGCGGCACAGTCAATTAGTGGATGTGCGCACCTCAAATACCGCGTCCTTTTGCCACGAGCGCGCGAAGAGTTCGGGCGTCGGGCGCAGTTCGTACAACTCGCGGATATCGGCGAGAACGCGGTCGTGGGCTGCTTTGAGTTCTGGTTGGCTTTGGGTGCTCGATGGCGAATGGACGCCACGGACGACTTGACGGAGCGATTGCGCGCTGAGGGGTTTGCTGGGGTGCATCGTCGTCTTCAACTGAAAGACGGCTCAGGGCACGAACAAGTTACATGCCAAACAGACGCACCGGTAAGGAGCACGAATTGTAGGAGGGTGGAGGGAGGAACTGGGAGGAAAGAGGGCCGGCGTGGGAGTATAAGTGTGATCAATGATCACATCACCACGCCACAAGCAGCAGCACACAATTGGCACACAACCCACGTTTTGGAGAACCGTCATAACTTGGCCACAACTCGGAGACGACAATTAAGTATCATCATGGCAGCGAAACATCTTGCAACTCCCCGGCTCACGGCGCTTGTGCTGTCTCTGAATGCCTGGACTTCTTCGAACTTCCACAGCGGCGCATCGCGCGTATCGGTAACGGTCTCCATGCCCCCCCCGGACCCCGGGGCCCCGTCTCTGGCGCTGGACCAACGCTGGACTCCTCGCCTTCCTTTCCGGCCGCCGAATTCCGCGTTACGAATTTTGAATTCTTGGGCTGGCACCTTCAAGTTTCCTCTTGCTTTCCTTGGTCTCGGTGGTCTCGCTAAGACTAGTACTCGACTTCTCTCGGTGGCCGATGCCAATGTCTCGCAAGCAGCGAAATCAACGCGTGAACACTGTGGTTCAAACAGGTACTAGTCCTCCCATTATCTCTGCTGGCTCTCAAAGCGAATCTTGGAGTTGCATAGCTAGGCACACTCTGTACCTCGTCTCCCCCTCCGAGTCCAATGCTCTTTGGCGGAGCACCTCTTCCCTCAACGTCTTCAACTTACTTCAAGAGCAAAATCACCCGAATCGTTGTCGACGTCACTGAGTTCAAATCTGCCCTCGCACGGCTTGTACAGCAACACAGGACGCCGCACCATGGACGCAACAAAAAGACAGTCACCTGATCCAAAGGCCACGTCCTCGGGTGGATTCGAACCACCGTCCCTCCCGTAACGAATCTTCTGCAACTTCTCAGTACTCAGTGTGTGGGAGCGAGTTCGCTCCACAAGGACTTTCTGGTCCAATTGCGAGGAGAAATAGGAGCGCATCTGTCAATTGTACTTCTCACCTTAGGATCCCAGGCTACCCGTAATCATCGAAGGCCTCCCCCACGCCTATTTAACGCTAATCAGAAGGGCCAGAATCTGGAACGAAAGCGAGGCGCACGAACAGGAAGAAAAAAATCAGGCACACCCACGTCCTCGGGTGGATTCGAATCGCCGACTCTCCGAGCCCAAACGAGCTGCTCGGAGATCAAATATCGAGAGCGTTCCTACGCAATGATGCATCACCCAGCTTTGTGAGTCATCTTGATTGATAAATCCTTTCTTCCGCTCCGAATTCCGGTCGCTGGTGTCGATTTATTGAGACTTTCACCGATTCTTGGTGGATCAGAACCGCGACGCGGCGAAAAGAGATTGGAGGAATAAACCTCAATGTCTCCGGTGGATTCGAAACACCTTCTCTCTCAAGGGAATGGCATTACAGATGTTTCATCATCGATGAGGACCTGTCCCCAGTTCCGACGCGCAACCCAATTAATGGGATGGAATGCAAAAAACAAGTGGTTCCGGGAATCTTCGAAAATCCTCGGGTGGATTCGAACCACCGTCTCTGCCGTTAAGGTTTTGGCGGAACGATTAGTATGTTGCAGGGAGTTCCATACTCCACGAGGAGATATAGGTGCGCGTCTAAACACTGGGCTCGTTCCCCGCTCACCAATCATGAGTAACAACACGGTCCCAGAACATCCGTCTATATACACTACGTCTCTAAGCAGGTCCTGAATCTGGTTTGCCCGCCCATGGAGTGAGTTCTCGCTCCAAACTCATCAGCGGAATCTCGTCCAGCCGATGCACCGACCCTTCACAGAACACGGGGTCGAGGCAGCCACCCCTGTCCTCGACTGTTGGCGGGGTCATTGTAACGCAGACCTGGAGTTCCGAACAGGAATTGTCGGGTGGCGATCCCTCCAAGTCAACCTCACCCTCGATCGTTTGACGTCCACCACGGGTTCTATATCTACCAGACGTTCCGGATGAAGGCAACAATCCCGGCGGATGCAGAGCCAGGCTGACCGCCCTCCGTTTGCAGGGAAGGGAAATCCTCGTGCCATTGTCGATTAAGAGTCCGCCGCTGGAGTAGATGCGCAACACCCAAGGCAGAGAGTGGCCGACGTCCTTTGCCAACGAACTCTCCCCTGGGTCTCATAAGTGTCGGGGATTAAAATCACGCGCGACCCTTTCTTTACCTGACAAATGGCCGTGCCAACGAGCGGTTGAGAAGCATCCTCCAGGGCGTATACGGCGGATTACCGGTCTGGCATCCTCCGAGGAAGACGAAACGCTGGCCCCAAAATCGAGAGGATGACGCTCGAATTGAGACTGTCCGAAATATCGCCGCTAGGATGAGCGGGACCAGGATTGCATTCATCCAGTAGCTCCACCAGATACCAGCATAAATCACAACTGTTAAATGCCCAAGTCGTGTTCCGAAAACCCGGAAGAATATCAAGATGCGCACCCATGATCTCAAAGACAGTCAAGACCATGTCGAACATTGCTAACCGCAAGCGGCATGTAAACAGACTATGAGAAGCGGAGTCAGTGAGGCAACACAAGGGATTCACCCTCACACACACTGAGATGTGGTGGACGAATATGACGCCCCCAATTGCCAGCGGGACAGCCCCATCCTCCATCGCACTCCAGGCCATGCAGACGACAATCAGTACACGGAAGTTGTAGACCCTTGCGGTCGGGTTGGAAAGGATTGCTGATGACCACATGGGAGGGGGAGGAGAGCGACTGAAGAGCGCCTTAATACCGTGGCACACCGGCAATTGGACCTTGATCAGCATCTCCCCCTCTTCTTCGGGCCAACACCTCTGATAGGCTTACATACTTATAGCGCACCCAGCAAATTTCGACCGTGAGGCTGGTGGACTGGGAGGATACATGCAGAAGCGGTGTTGAACAAGCCATGATTGCCCAGGTCTAGCTCCACTGCTTCAGCGCCCAACTAGTTGCGAAGGCCCGCGTAGTGCCGATGCGCGGACACAATTGTATCTGTACGATCGTTGTCAGCTGTTTGAGCGGAAATGGACACCCACTTGACGGACGGATTGCGCGCTGGCGCCGGGCACGGTGCATCATCGGCTTGTGTTCCTTTGTAATTCTTCAGTGCGCAGCTCCAGGTTGTAGAGAACGAATCGTACCAGGAGGGAAGACGGTGGAAGGTGAGGGGACTTGGATGCAAGAATGAGGAAAGAGGAAGGAAGTGGCGTACGGCGTGGGAGAGTATCAAGGGAGTATCGCATCACATCTGATTCACGCCATCACATCACGGCAACTTGCGTATCTCTCTCTCTCACCGTCACGACTCAGGCAGCGATTGGGTGGGGCTGGTTCTGCAGGCTCTTTGCAACTCCCCTCCTTGCTGGGGCCGCGACGCTTTTACTGTCTTCCACTCTGCGCGGCTCTCTGGACTTGCTCTGGACGGTGGCTCCTCACAATCGGTGGGCCGGGGTGGCACAATCTCTCGGCCCTCGCATTGCGCAAGGTGTCGGTTACTCTGGCTCGCTCACATGCACTGTCCTCTACACTCTCTCTCGTTTTACTTCGATTTCCGGGCCCTCATCGATACATGTATCTCGCCTGTGTCTTCACAAGTAATATCACTCGAGCCTATCACAATTTTGGTGGCGCCCTCTCCCCTGCTCTCCTGATCTCTACTCGCGACGTCTCGCATGCCCCGAAGTGTCAAAAAAGGATACATGCTGACAGTGACGAGACAATTTCGTCTGGTGGGATCGAATCAACGACGCTTTGTGCGCTCCCCGGTTAGGAGGGATGTCCATCCTTCGATTCCGAGGCCACTAAGTAGAACATATTCACTCGGTTTCAAGCTAGCTAGGTGCGCTCCCAACACCCACTTACCTCCTCTTCTGATTCCCATCTCCCGAAGGGACAAGGGTGACCAATCCAGAATCACCGCAAGTATTGTCAGAGTCAGTGAGCACTCGTGGCTCTCCACGATGAAAATCTGGTGCCCTTGCTGGGCTGACACAGGAATACACAGGAAGACGGACTCATCACGCCAAAAACACAGAATTGTAATGAGCTCACGTCCTCGGGTGGATTCGAACCACCGACTCTCCCAAAATTCTCCGATTGACCACAATGCGGGAGCGCGTTCCATACTCCTCGAGGACTTACAACACGCCGGTGCGGGGACATTAGGTAGGCAATCTAAAGCCGCATCGCTCTCCCCTTCACCAGGTCTCTACTGAACCATTTCCTCGGTCGATGCGCGAGAACTACCGAGAACTACGCACCCTTCAACGCACGGAAGGAAGCAGTCCCACAAGGGCATGCTGGTGCAACACACAACGCCCTCGGTGGATCCGAACTCCCGACTGTCCCCTTATTTCTTGCCGTTGTTGACTGTCACCATGCAGGAGCGATCCATAGTCCGGGAGGACTTATCTTATCAGTGCCGACACGGGATAGACACGCGCCTGCTACCCCAAGCACTACAAAAAGAACTCCCACAACACTAAGTCCTCGGGTGGGGTCGAACCACCGTCTCTCCCATATTTCTTTCTGCCTCGGCAAGTACCAAGTGGGAGCGAGTTCCATGCTCCTCAAGAACTTACATACCGTGCGCAGGTGCGCGACCAAAAGCTGCCCTCACCGCGGGGCCAGGTGGGTGTGATTCTACCGAGAACTGTACAGCTTTTCGTGCTCAATCACAGTACCATCCACGGGCTGATCAAACGAGGGCAAAAGTTGAACAAAATGGACAAAATGGACTGGCTATCAGGCACGTTTTCGGGTGGATTCGACCCACCGTCTCTCCCATATCGTTTCTCTTTGTTGCACTGTTACGGTGTGGGAGGGAGTTCCATGCTGCACGAGAACTTATCCACGCAGTAGGTGCGTATACACCAGCCACTCCATGAATTCGAACGCTTAACGTCCGCCGCATTCTGGTGAACGCTTCGGTAACTTTGCACGGGCCTAACCCGCCGAAAAAGAACGGAAAGAGATGAGGTTTAAAGGTCCTCGAGCGGAGTCGAACCACCGTCTCTTCCGCAACGGCCCATTTTAAACATCATGATCGATAGGTGGGAGGGAGTTCGGTACTCAACGAGGACTTTCCAATCCAAATGCGAGGAGAAATAGGTGCGCGTCTGTGAATTAACTGCTCCTCACTTTGGGATCCCACCCGTAATCTCTGGTGCGGCGAGTCCCAACGGGATTGGTATCGATCGTATTCTCAGCTGACAGCTAGCGAGAACGGCTCTTCACACTCAACCACAGCGCCGTCTGGGGACAATACGGCTGATCAAACGAGGGCAAAAGTAGAAAAAGGGACGAACACAAGACACGTTCCCGGGTGGATTCGAACCACCGACTATCTAATGTTTAACCTCTGTGGCACATGATGGTGTGAGAGCGAGTTGCGTACTCCACGAGAACTTATGCACACTGCAGATGATCCGCTAACCAACACAGTCGAGCGGGCTGCTTGATTTTCGCTTCTAGTCCAATCTGCATGCCACGTCGACAAAGAGAGCCTCGAATTTTCGAAGCTCTTCGGGTTGGGTCAAACCATCGAGTGACCCCGACCGAACGAGGTACACGACCGCAAATTTCAGGAGCGAATGACAAAAACTTCAAGTGCGGACCTTCTTGTTCTCCCTGGATTCTCCCGCTGTCTTGAACGTGGTCCAAGTCTCAAAAAAACATCCGCCTCGGTGTCGATTCATACTTCTCCGCCTCGGTAAGGATGTCCAAATCGCATCAACAAGAGACAATCTCCTCCCGAGTGGTGCAAGCCGTATCATAAGCCCTTCAGTGACGGTGCGTGTCCACAATCCGCAATCCACATAATTCAAATTGCAGCGGGTGGTGGAGTCAAAGCACATCGGACCCCGGGGGCACGAATTCGATTTCTCTAATCGGGACTACCATGTTCACGGCGAGGGGGGGGGGGGGGGGGGGGTGTATACGATTCGGTACCACAGCAGGTTGACAACTTGAACCAAACTTGAACCGCTGAGGTTAAAAAGGGCGTCCGGGGAGCTCCGCCTATTTTTTTGAGGCACCGACGAGTGTCGTCTCGAAGGATTGATGCGAGGCTCGTAGGGAAGTCGATGATGGTATTTGGTGCTGTGTCACCTGGATGCCATTGCACAACAATCCCAATCTTCTCTTCCTCCATGATCACCGCCTGACCGCCACCGTCTCGATTCTCGTTTCCCGGGCCTTTCGTATATATCACACGCGTCTGACGACCTTATTCAAGGTCTTCTCTGCACATCCTTTTCCAGGTGTCAAACTGTCTTCCGTCCGTGCCGGTTGGGTATGGCTGTAATACTGTAACATTATCATTTTGTACACTTCTTTCGTGATTCTCGACAAATTGACACAGCTTTGAGTGTTTTCAGGGATTTATACGCAGCCAAACTAGGATTCAATTTTACTACACCACCGGGCTGCATGCATAATTACACAACCCCCGTTGTGGACAAAAAAGACACTGGTTGCAATCCGGATCCGGCGGTAGCTTCAATCATTACTTGATTGCCTTCCTGTGACGACGGTATAATTCTATGTATTAATTATCCTACATGCTTATCGCTATTGTTTATGCATATTGTAATCTAAAGTAGATTACATAATCTTATCTTACTTTGCACCCAACTTCCATGTTCATCTAGCGTCCCGACGAGGAGCTCGAGTGAACCGTGCAACCACGGATCCTCGCTCCGGCTGAGCACCCAATCTCTGCTCACCTCTCCAGGTAACAGGAGCCCTGTCTAGGGTAACAGGCCCCTTAGCTTGGGTGACAGGCTCGAGCTCCGATTGCGTGAGCTCGCCTCTCAGGCTCGATCCTCCGGATTGTTGGACGCGCTCGCGGCGCGTCCGCTTAGGTCTCCTTCGACGAGAAGATCCCTTGTGCTGAAGCTCGCCCGCTTCACAGTGGTGGACGCTGTGAGGCTCCACTTTGTGTCGACTCCGGAACCTGGCCTTAACAGTAAAATGGACACCATGGGACCCGCTCCGGGACGACAGTAAAGAAACTCACCGGATCGCTGGAACAACCAAAAACACGCACGATCTGACCTGGAATCGAACGTGCAACCTCGCAAAGACAAAGGGATTACGAGGACGCGGTACCAACCGCTACGGGAGGTTGACTATAACCAATATTCGAAGAGATCGGACCACGCCCCAAAAAGGAGGCGCGCTCACGCGCAGCCCACCACGAGGGTCGAACTCGCTACCTTCAGATTAAGAGTCTGACACTCTAACCGTTGAGCTAGGCGGACGAAATGATCGCAGAATAACAAAGGAAGGGGGAGAGCAGCCAAATATAGAACCAATCAAGAAAAGCAAGGCGCGGACTTCGACGAAAATATTCGTTTCGCGACTTGGAACGGGTTAAGGCCTCCTCATAAAAATCAAGAACGCGCGCAGGAACGCGGAAATAAGGATAGGATGCGCGAAAACGCGCTCCGGAGGAGGTTACGAACCCAGATGGCAAGCGTTATGCCGCTCCGAACGCGTTATGCCAGGCCGGGGGCCACACCCTAGGCCATCTACGGACACAGGCAGGCACCCATTACTCCTCAGCACACGAGAAGCCTGCGCGCACGCAACTCCGGCGAAGCGAAACTCGAATTATACGGTTCCCGCTGCGCGCCCACGCCCTCCGGACGCGTTCTACGCGTCGAAAACACGACGAAAGGACGAGTAAAAGACCATTCGAACGACAGGACGAGGAAGCCGCCGAATTACCGACGCTAGGGTACGACCGGACGCGAGAAAGAGGGACCTACGCGCTCCGGAGTCAGTTTTTACGCGATAAACGGGCTCAGCGCCGGAAAATGAGACGGTTATTCCGTGAAAAGGGCTTAAACTGCGAAAGAAGGGCATCCAGCCGCTCAGATTTTGATACAGCAGGGAAGGCAGCGTGAATCTGCACCTCCGGCGCACTTAAACCAAGTCGCAGAAGCCCTCCGCGCGCCCGAACGACGTCTTTTACGCCTTTTTCACAAGAAAACGCGCTTCCGCGCGTCTACTGCTGCCGAATTTCTGCAGGAGCGCTCCCAGCGCCGCGCCCCCCGGCGCCGCGACCCCCGACGCCGCGACCCACCCAGCCGCGACCTACCCGGCCGCACGACCCTACGCGGCCGCGGCCGGCGACCAGCGGCCGGGCGACCAGCGGCCGCAGCGGCCAAGGCCGCAGGCTAGAAAAAATTAATATAGCGGCTTCGCGAGCACGTGATCACGCGACGCGCAACGAAAAATACGCGACACGCGCGACTTTTGACGCGTCCGGAAGAATGTACACCGTGATAACGACGGGACCAACCACCTCGATTCCGCAGATTAGCTCCGGACCTAGGAAAACTCGTGAAGTATGGTATATCTGAATTTTCGCGTTCGAACTTGGCGGATTCGCGACCGTCCCTGTCAAATATGGTGCTCCGGAGGATCTCGTAACCGAGGAACCGCCGTAGGAAGCAACCATTCTTATTCCGCTGAACGAATCTCAAGCCTCCGGACGATTTTTGAATATCGCGCCCAAAAGGAAATTCGACGCAGGACCAAAATATTCAGAACTCGTGTCCGGAGCGGGCAAAACCTTAGGTCCGAGGAGCTCTAAAATCAGGAATTGAGCAGCAAAAGCAGTATGCCTCAACTCCGGAGGCGTTTGTCGCAAGTGGACCGAGCAGCAACACTGGAGGGAGACTTTGAGGCAGAGGCAAGCACCTCCGGATGCCAAAGGGGTTAACGTGAGACGGGTGCGAGACTATTGGAGATGGCACAGCCTGCGTACGGCAGGCTGGGAGTATAAATAGGGAGAAATTAGTAGGAGTTGGACATCTTGTATCCCCCACACCTAAAATCCAATAAGCCTAGCTAGGGCGAGTTGGGTCTGCGAAAACCTACATCGTTCATTCACTTGACGCAGTTACACGAACCAAGGAACAAGGTCCCGGAATAAGAAGAATCCGGCGGTAGCCTTTTGGAATACGCCAAATCGAAGGGCGTTCGAAGGCTTCAGGACAGAAACCGGAGTTCTAGAGGTGGAACCGGCATAATAACAGCCAGCAAGCGCAGTAGGCGGCTCAGCGGGATCCCTGTTACATTGGAAAAGCCTTGACCAAAGAGAATTGGGAAGGGAAGACGAAGAAAACTTGGGCATAAAGGAGCGGGAGACCAGAGTTTAGCAGCTCCGGAGTTCGAAACATACTCACAGTTTGTCAACGTCCGGCGCTGACAGAATCTCGTCAACAAACGGGGCGACGAGAATCACGACAAATCAATTAAACCATATATTCCTCGTCATAGCTGACGATTCGACCTCTATTCGCGGCCTCGACGTCCCCTCCCGAGCGGTCTGTAAAGAATACGACTCGAATCCCAGAAAACGGGAAGGCTAGGAGCCCATTCGACATAAAGTCGGACGAATTCATAGCCACGGACCTCGACAACTTGTCGAGGAGCCTGTAGATAGTACTCCTTCCAGCAGAGAACGCTGAATTAAAACACACACACCCAATTCCCCCAACTCCGAGCGCGAGACAAGGCTCCAAGCTTGTTCAATAAACCTCTAGAGGACGAACAACATTTATAAACGTCACACTAGGACACAAATTGTCCAAGACGCGTATAATACCGCAGTCCACACCACAACTGGAGCCCACCACGAGGGGTTTATTATCAGCTGGATCCAAGCAGAACGCTCAGAAGGAGTACACGGGATAAAGACGCGTCGAAGAAAGCCAGCCAAGGACCGCGAAGGACTCTACACGAGGAGATCCTACTCGTCGAGCATCATCCGGAGCCTCTAGCTTCGAGTTCAGCATCTCCAGAGGAAGAAAAAGAGGAATCGGTAACATCTGAATTAAGTGAACTAACTTCTATAGGCATTCCGGAGGAAGAAGAATTGTCTTTACGACTTGAACCATCGCCCAGCCCCGAAGCTAATACACCAACAGAGTCGCAGTCCCCCTCTGAACCCACTTCCCTTACCCTAACATCAGCCGAACCTCCTTCTACACACGAAACCCCCGAGCCTGAACCAGCGCGTATCATGGCCCCTAAACCGCTACCTGCTCGCGGAGGAAAATCTGCTCCCGGCTTTGATGGTCAACCGCTCCACCTGAACCGATACTTTCGCGACGTTGAAGACATCGGAGTCGAGACCGAGCGGACAACGGACGATGATCATATTCACATCGCCCTCCGCTACCTAGATATAAACGATGAGCAGCTATGGGCGGGAAAAAGATTGCCCAATATGACCTACGCCGAATTCGAAGCAGCCATAAAGAAACTATATCCAGGATCGGACGGCGAAAAGAAGTACACTTGGACTGACCTCCGCGAGATCGTCCGCATGGGTACCATTCAGCCTCCGACAGGAAGAGACGAGTTCGGGGTGTATCAGAGGAATTTCTTAAGAGTGGCGGACTTCTTGAAATCCAAGAGCAAAATCTCGGAGCGCGAGATGAACGAATTATTCATGAAAGGGATCCACCCCGACTTCCGCTTCCGGGTCCTGCAACGACTACAGATCGTAAAGAGCGACCAGCCGAGCGACATGCCGTACGAGATGAAGGATGTGGTCGAAGCTGCGGAGTGGGCAATCGACGGAGTACCTGGAGCTATCTACAGGGAAACGGACGAGGACACGTCTTTCATTAAAAAGGAGATGGTCGACTTGTCCAACACGGTCCGGGGCGAGCTTTCAGACTTTAAAGCACAGATCCAGTCACTATCTCGCGTCGCGGAGCAGCAGCGTAATCCTCGACCCCAAGGAGCAGCATACCAGAACCAGACGAACCCCGGAGAAGGCTCCGGACGCTGGAATCAGGACCCCAAACCAGCGAACGCTCTGCCTCCGCAGAACCAGGCATTCCGCGAGTCGCAGAACGGGGAACGTAGAGGGCCGAATGGCGCCTTCGTGGAAGGACAGTGCGGATTTTGTTCTGAAACCGGACATTATATGCGCGAATGCCCTGCGATAGAGGAATACATTCGCCAGGGAAAGTGCAAAAGGAATGCGGAGAACAGAATCGTTCTGCCCACAGGACGCTACTTGCCGCGGGCGATTGAAGGACGTAATTTCCTGGAAAGACTTGACATCTGGCACAAAAATAACCCGACTCCGGCGCCCGTACAAGTGAACATGTTCGAACGACAAAATCCCCCGCATATGCTGTACATGGCCAGCTCTATCGAGGAAGTCCCGGAGGAAGAAGAGGAGGAGGAAGCTGGGCTTTTGGCGTATCAGAACGCCGGCGACGCGTCTTTGGAGGAGTTAAGCGACGAGGACATCCGGATGTACCTTGAGACGCGTAAAAAGCTCGAGAAAGGGAAAGGCAGAGAGGTTTTCGACGGCGTGCAGATGCCATCTAAACCTCCGAGCAAGCCTGCGCCAAAGAAAAAGGCGGGATTCGCACCGGAGGTGCCAGAACCACCAGCAAAACCCCCTGCCAAGCCACCCCTGGCCCAGCCTCTGCCCGTCCAACCATTTTCTGCAATGAAACCCTACGTGCCGAAATTCAGAGCCGCTATTGAGGAGGCAGTCGAGCTTCCGGACATGGTTAAACGCGCTCTATCAACCAAAATAGAGCTCACGTTGGAAGAATTCTTCGCCGTATATCCAGAAGGAAGAAAATATATGAAGGATCAGCTCACCTCGAAGAAAATCCCGACCGTGGACGTGTCGTATAATATAACCAGCGATGGCACGCAGTACATTCTCCGGTACGAGGAAGAAAACGGCCAGCAGAGGGAAGAGAAGCTCACTTCCTCCGAAATCGAGTCCCTAAGGGTCATTGATCCCATCGTTAATGATGCGGTTCAATTGGAGGCGATCCTGGACCAAGGCTCGGAAATTGTGGCGATGAACAAGGAAGTGTGGCTGAAATTGGGGGTCGGGCTCGATCCGAAGAAGATTCTGAACATGCAATCGGCGAACTCCCTGTCGACTGCCACGAACGGTTTAATTTCGGACTTGAAATTTACGGTCGGAGGCCTGGAACTCCCGTTCCAGGTTCACGTTGTTCAGGGAGCTCCCTTTGATCTCCTTCTGGGACGGCCTTTCTTCAGGTTCACCAGTTGTCAGACGTATGATAATTTGGACGGAAGCCAACAAATCACGATCACGTGTCCAAATACGGGGCGAACGGTTACGATGCCCACGCGGAAGAAGTCGAACAAGTCCAAAAATCCGTTCCGGAGGCCTCAGGACGCGTCCACGGGTTTTCAAAAGGCGGGGTCGCGCCTGTGAAAGCCAGCCCCGCCTTACTATATTATAACCGACGACTAGAAGACGCGGCGAATACCGGGATGACTGCTAAAATACGACCTCTACCTAATACTCCGCCAGGGCGTTGGCCCCTTTCTCATTTCAGATCCAAGATTCCGACCATGAATTTCTCTCGACTTGCGCCTCCCTTAATATTATATTCCGCTCCGGATGGAACTAATACGCACCATTGCCGCGAAATCGAAATAACGGACACAGAACAGGCCTGGGAGGTATCTCCCGCCTATCTACAGTTCTGTCTCCTCCAGACATACTACTACGACGAGAAGGCTCGAGCATTCGCTGTGAAAGCTGAGCCGGAGGAGGAAGCGGAGAAGAAACCGCCGAAAGAAAAGAAGAAGAAAAAGAAATATAAACCGGTGGCTCAGAAGGTGCACTCGGTGGCCATGACCCTCCCGGAGGAGTTCAGAGTCGTTCGAAAATATCCTTCCGACCCATTGGAATTCATGCCCGTACTAAATCCTCGCCCTCCGGATTTCACTCCGGGAAAACGATTAACGGAAGAACGATTAAAGGGGATGAACCTCAATCCGGACGGGTTTCTGTGGGAGCAAGAAGAGAAACTGTTTACAGACGTTCTGAAGAACCACGAAATGGTGTTTGCCTGGGACGATACGGAAAGAGGAAAATTCAGGGAAGATTATTTCGAACCCGTAAAAATCCCCGTCCTGGCACACACGCCATGGCAACAACGGAATATTCCCATCCCTCCAGGAATAAGGGAGCAGGTGGTAAACATTATAAGGGACAAAATCGCCTCCGGAGTGTACGAACCCTCTTCCTCGTCATACCGATCGAGTTGGTTCTGCGTTCCCAAGGCCGATAAAGGCGCCCTCCGGATCGTTCATAACCTTCAACCGTTGAATGCTGTCACAATAAAGGACTCAGGATGCCCTCCGGTGCTAGAACATTACGCTGAGTCCTTCGGAGGATGCGTTATTTACGCAATGTTCGATTTATTCGTTGGTTTCGATCATCGAGTACTCGATCTGGCCTCCAGGGATTTCACCACGTTCCAATCTCCGCTGGGCACGATGCGTCTCACCAGGTTGCCCCAGGGCTACACCAACGCGGTACAGGTGCAACAAGGAGACGTGGCGTTTATTCTCCGCGAAGAAATTCCAAAGATCACTCAGCCATTCGTGGACGATACGCCAGTGAAAGGACCAAAGACGTATTACCTACTCGAGGACGGGTCGTATGAGCTCGTACCGGAGAACTCCGGGATAAGGCGTTTCGTCTGGGAACATGCGACTAATGTTAATCGCTTACTCACGCGGATGGGCCACGCCGGAGGGACTTTCAACGCCAAGAAAACTTCGCTCGGAGTGCCAAGAATAAAGGTTGTAGGGCATGTCTGCTCGGTCTTGGGACGATACCCGGACGAATCAAAGGTTCAGGCCATAAAAGACTGGCCGGACTGTGAAAATCTGACGGAAGTACGCGGATTCCTGGGCACGCTGGGAATTTGGCGCGTCTATATGCGCGATTTTGCCTACCACGCTCGCCCCCTGGTCAAACTCACCAGGAAAGACACGGATTTCGAATGGGGTCCGGACGAAAAAGCAGCAATGGAAATGCTTAAATGGATTCTGATCAACTGCCCCGCTATTCGAGAAATCGACTACGAATGCGGCAGAAGGATTATTCTCTCCGTAGATTCCTCCTACATCGCAACTGGCTTCATACTCCTGCAACTCGGAGAGGATGGGAAAGAGTATCCCTCCAGATTCGGATCCATTACCTGGAACGAGCGCGAAGCGCGCTACTCGCAGGCGAAAATCGAGCTCTATGGCCTGTTTCGCGCCCTCCGAGCGTACAAAATGTACGTGGTAGGAGCCATGGACCTGGTGGTTCGAACGGACGCCAAATATATCAAAGGCATGATCAATAGCCCTGATATTCAGCCAAACGCGGCCATGAACCGTTGGATCGCAGCTATAATGCTCTTCGATTTTAAATTGGAACATACACCAGGCAAAACTCACGCGCCTGACGGGTTATCACGCCGTCCGGCGGCTCCGGAGGATCCTATTGACGACGAGGACATCGAGGATTGGATCGACAGAGCCTGCGGATTCGCCATAGTGGCCATGAATTGGGATCGCCGGAGGGAATCTGCCTCGATCTCTGCGGTGTATGGTTATACGGCCAACCCGTACGAAATCGACGACACCCCGGCATTCGAAGTTTCAGTATTTCTCTCCCGGAGCGAGTCCACGATAGTTATTCCACGAAAAGCGAAAGCCAAGCGCGCAGACGAAGATATCCTCCGGATAATAGAATTTCTGCAGAACCCCCAGCGCCCCGATGATTTCTCCAACGACCGTTACAAAAGATTCCTGCGAAAAGTCAGGGACTTTTACTGGTCAGGAAGCGCGCTATGGAAGAAAGAAATAAACGGAGAACACAAGCTGTACGTGGCCGAGGAAAAACGTCTGTCCATCCTGAAACAGGTGCACGACGACCTCGGACACAAGGGCTATTTGGTTTCACGGAAGCGCTTGGGCGATAGGTTTTGGTGGCCAGTGATGACCAGGGATTTGCACTGGTATTTGAATACTTGCCACGAATGCCAACTCCGGAACACGGAGAAAATCCTCATCCCGCCCACTATTGCGATGCCGCTACCATTATTCCACAAAGCCTACTGCGACACTATGTTCCTCCCTCGCCACAACGGATTCCGGACCGTAGCCCATGCTCGTTGCTCAATGAGCGCGTGGCCGGAGTGGAGAATGATGGTCAACGAGGAATCACATACCCTCGGAGCCTTCATATTCGAAGAAATATTGTGCAGGTGGGGAGCCCTGATGGAAATTGTCACGGATAATGGCAAACCTTGGGTAAAAGCGGTCGAATGGCTCGCCAAGCGCTTCGGAATTCATCATATTCGAATATCCGGATACAATTCCAGGGCCCAAGGAATAATCGAGCGTCAGCATTACCCTGTCCGGGAGGCAATCGTAAAAGCCTGCGAGAACGACATGACTTTGTGGACTCAAAGAATTTTCTACGTCTTCTGGGCCGAGCGTGTGTCTATCAGCAAGAGTACCGGAAGGTCTCCCTACTGGATTGCGCACGGAGTCGAGCCGTTATTTCCATTTGACATCGCGGAAGCGACGTATATGTCGCCCGCGGGAGACAAAGAAATATCCACGGCAGATATGCTGGCAGGACGTGCACTCCGGCTGATGAAAAGGGATGAAGAACTAGAGGAACTGCGCTCGGAGGTGTACGCTGCTCGAATTAAATCGATCCGCCAATGGGAAAAGGACAACGCAGATAAAATCATCGACTACGACTTCCAGCCAGGGCGTTTGGTACTGGTCCGGAACTCAAAAATCGAGAACGAGCTTTCGCGTAAGAGCAAACCTCGGTACACTGGTCCAATGATAGTCGTCCGGAGGACCAAAGGGGGCTCGTACATCCTCGCAGAACTCGACGGAGCCGTGGCTATCGAAGCCTACGCGGCATTCCGGGTCATCCCATACCTTTCGCGCTCGAACACGCTCATTCCGGTCACAAAGATGCTGATAAAATACAAAGAATTGAAAGAGGTCTACTCTAAATCACCGATTTGGGGAGACGATGGGGTCCGGGACTGGGAAGGACAGTCCTGCCCCATGGCGGGATTGGGTGATGAATTGCCAACCACCTAAAAATGCCCATAGACGACGTTCAGAAGAAGAGCTCCGGACATTTTGTACCACGCACCGAGAAACGGTGTCCCCCATGCGCTCATTTGTGTCTTATATACCTTGTATCGGCATGCCTCTCGCGAATAAATTATAACGGACACGTTCTGATTTTATTCCGCGGTGTGATGTCGATTCAAGAAAACGAGTATTCAAGAAAGACGCAGCGGGGCCATTTTCACCCGGACCAATTATTCATTTCACAAAAAAGGCGAAATATTTCCGGAACATTCACACCAGAACGTAGGAGAAAGGCGATTATTCATTTGTGGGGCCAAGGAAAAATACAGGAGGGGGTGTTTTTATCTGAATATACAAAACCCCGAGGGACAGCACCAAGAAAAACTGCAAATATTCAAAACGCGACACGATCAGCTACTCGTCTGCTCCCATACCCCCTTCGACCTCACTCGACTCCGCCTGCGTCATTTCCACGTCCAGGTCCGGCACGTCGTCATCCGAGCCCGCCGGACGATAGCGGGGCGTCGCGATACGCGAAGGAGAGGAGGAGCTCGGCCCCCACTGCGGCGACAAGTGCGCGCCGGACAGGAGGTCCGCCATTGACGTGGAACCCTCGCCCGGGAACTGGGCCTGGACGTCCCCGTCGACCGTAGAGGAAATCTAAGGAGAAGAAACTGGTTAGCGACGAAAAAGAGACTCGGGAAAAACGCAACAGGAAAAGAAAAATTCACCTGGAGTTGTTCTGGATCGAAGAATGAGGACCGTATCGAAGATTCGGTGGGGGTATACGAACCTGCAGACAGATTCCCTGGGCTGGGACCGCGAGACATGGCGCGGGAGTCATCTGTGCGCGGGGCGTGAAGGCGAAGCGAACGCATGAGATCCGCGTTGTCATACGGCGTGGTATGGCGCGGGGTGCTGGAAGCGCCAGCGAGTCCGGGCGTTTGAGGGCGCTCAAACATCTAGAAGAGAGGGAGGTGTTCAACGAAAGAGAACCACGGAGGAGGAAAAAGAATAGACGTACCATGCCATAAGGCGCCCGGCGACCATGATCGAGGTCCAAGTTACCCCACCAGCGAAACAACTCGACCGGGTCCCAGTGGTCGGGGAACGACTCACCCCGCTGCAAGTACTCGTCAAGGGTCGCGGGTCGCATGACGTCGTCGACAAAGGACCGATCGAACCAGGGGAACGCCTGGCTGAGCTGACGGTTTGTCGCCTGCGCCATGGCGTTCCACCAGAGGTCGATAGGGACGCCGGGGACGAAGAAGGGGAACACGGGCGAAAGTTCGCCCGGAGGGATCCCTGGCAATTCCGTCGGCAGCGCCGTCCAATGCGTAACCATCGCGTCGTTGTACGCCGCTTGGGCCTCCGCGCCCGCCAACTGCACCGCACCGCGCTGCTTCATGATGGCCTCCCACAGAATGTAGAAGGTCCGGTTGCGGAAGCGCGCCACAGCGACCTCCGGAGTGACGTCCTCGCGCTCGAGGAGGGGCATCCGGAGACGCCAGAGGGCGGACGTTGACGGAATCACGCGCTGACCGTCCTCCATGACGAGGCGGCGGAAGTCGTACCGTGGCTCCGGACTGAATTGGGGGACGGTGTACCCAAATTCAGGCAAGTCGAGGCGCGACGCACGAGTCGAACCCAGATACAGGGGAGCAACGGGCGTGCGAGGGCGGTCGACTGGGACTCGGAAGCCGGATGAGGAAGCGGTCGGGGTCGGAGGTAGACTGGGCGGCGGCGGCGGCGAGACCTGACGCACGGGAGTGGGGGATCTGGGCGGAGCGGGGACAGGGGATTCCTGCCTCTCGTCGAGCTCGTCGACCTCATCAGTCAACGCGGAGAGGGAGGAGTCATCATCGTCGTTGGCTGCGAGCGACGCGATTGAGGGGACGTCGGGGTTCTGCGACACAACGGAACTCGGACCGACAGCGCTAGGGGCGTTCGCCGTACGCCTAGGGTCCGTGTTCCAACGAATGAGAAAAGCAGCTGGGGCAAAGTTAATCAGCAACGGAAATCATGAATACCAAAAGGAAACATACCCGTCCGAACGGTGTAGCGAAATTTACCAACGCGCGGATTGCACTTGGTCTTTTTCGCAATGCACCGGAGGCAGGCCGATTTCTTGCTGTCAATGGACAGCGGGTCCCACCGAACGCACGGGGCGCCGTGCGACTCGCATTGGTCGCAACCGTTGGGCTGGGGAGCGTCATAAGACCAAGGACTGTTCAAGAAAGGAAAGAGGGGACGTACGTGAATATCGAGCCTGGCGCCCGGATTTTCAGAAAGGGGGAAGCCGCTCGATTGCGAGATCCGGTTGAATTCCCCTTGGTGCATGACGGGACCTGAACTGCTGGTCGTCAACGTCGATAGGGTGAGTGCCGGCGGACGCAGGGAACACGAAGGGGGGAGCAGAAGGCGGCGGGCTGGAATCAGGGACGGCAGAAGGTTCGCGCCCTACTTCACCCTCGTCACGAACGGAGGAGTCGGAAGCCGCGTCCGGGAGTTCGTCAAAGTCGATGAGCTCCCCGTCGAAACTCGCACCCCGGAGCCGCTTGCTCGAGCGACTGGTGGTCTCGTCGTCCGTGTCCGCCGATTTTCGCTTCCGAGAAGGCCCTGCCTCCGCGTTGACAGGAGTTGGGGGCGCGCGCGAGACAGGTGGCGTGGAGCCGCCGAGATCGAAGCGAAAGGGGGAAGGAGGAAGGGGAGCAGGGGCGGTAAGGACGGGTCCGGCTTCAAGACCTTCGATGGCGCGGAAAGAGAACCCCGGAGGAGCTTGACGCGAGTGGAGGATTTCGAAAATTAAGTCGATGTCGACTCCGAGGCTGTGACGATCGCCGGAGGCGAGGCGCTGCCGGTTGAGGTGGTAAGCCTCGTCGAGTATGCTCACCAGCATCGAGCGGCACGAAGCTACCTCCTTGAGGGCGGCGGACGCGACGGAGAGCTTCACCGTCGCCTCGTGGAGGCGTTTTTTCGACGTCGCCGAGGGCTCTTGCAACGCGGGACGGCTCGTCGCGGGCGTACTGGTTGCTCACGCGCACGCGCTGGCACTCCCTGGCCGCCGCCATGAAGTCGACGCGATCCCGCTCGTACTGCGCCTCGCACCTCTCCCTCTCCAGGACAAAGGCGATTTGACGCTGCCCTTGTATCGCGTTGCGTTCGCGCTTACGCTCCGCCTGTCTCACCATGTGCGCGTCGGAGGCAGCGACCGCTGCCCGAACGCCCTCGACCGTAGGGGTTTGGGGCTCGAACACGCGATCCGCAATGGGGGGCGGCATGGGACGGGCAGCCTCGATGGCGGCGGTATCGGGGGCCTGCAGCACCGGTTGAGGGGGGAGATCCGGTGATATGGTGGATGACGAGCCACCGGTGAAAACCGTTGGTTTTCGCATTCTTAAGACACCTATCGGCGGGCAATGTAGGGCGAAGCAATAGAATATAAGTCCTCCTCGGGACGGTATATTTCGCCGCTGACGGTCGAAAGCGTCCGGGCAAACACGAGTGATAAGAATTCACCGCTGGGCCTCTAGCCCAGCGGGGCTTTTGAAGCACCTAACCGGCCGGCTCAGATGGGCGGCTAACCACCGAACGTTTGAGTACTCGAGGCTAACAAGAGGAACTACTATCTTAGAGCGAGTCGTCCTCCCCGGACGACATGTTGGTGAAGATTACCGGACGAACTCAGAAGATAAGATTCCCCCGGGGAATAGAATTACCCGGCGGATCTTAGTCCCAGGAAGGCCTAATAAGCCAGCGGGGAACTCGGGCGCTCCATCAGACGCCCACACGCGGGGATCGACGATCAACGGGATAACAGTTCCCCGGCGGGAGACTGGAGTAACTTTACCCGGCCGCTCAACTTCGAGAGGAGACAAGCACTGCCCGGAGAACAAGACAGAACAGACGAACTAGAAGACACTGGCCGGGGAGGATTCCAGCGGGTAAAACCCCTGCTCTCCCCGCCAGCAGAAAGACGAGCGGGAAGGTTGTCCCCGGGAAGATAATTCCCCGGGTGACTTGACAACCCTCTTGGCACACAGCCCGGGCACGTGTGTTGCCCGCTGACTGAGACGATATACCCACGGTTCAGAATACCCCGGCAGCCATTGGCTGCCCCACGATCATTACCCACATTGTTCTCCGGACGTTTTCCTTATATCTCCTTTTGTTGCCCGGCGGTTTGTATAAAGAGACTCGGTTTTCCCGGTAGCTAGCCAGTAGACTATCCCCCCCACTCTCGGGCAATATAGTAGACTAGAAGTTTGAATCAGACGATTTGATAGACGGAAGTGTTGAAGTGAGAAGCAGCCAACGCGGAGTAGTGTCCGTTGTCAGAGTAAGAGGAAGTCCGCCAGACTAGACCATCTGCCAGCCTAGCCTTCGAATCCGAGCCGCCCCGGCTATACCGTCGCGTTAGCCGCTCCCGTCGGGTCTGAGTTGAAGACGCCTCGTCAATCGTCCAGCCGCTGCTAGTATCCCTGGCACGGCCTAGATTAGCCGCTGGTGCCGTTCTCCCTCATTTCTGAAGTTCAGCTTCGCCCCGCTATCCCGCGGATAAAGTCTCCTACGGTTTCCCCGGCCGAAGTAGCAAACTAGAATTAGCCCGCTAGCTTTTCCGAAGCAATTAGCCCGCCCACTTTGAAATTGAACGCACATTGTCCCGGACAGACTATACTGGTCTTACCCCCTCGAACTCACATACGCGCGCTTGAAGCAAACACTTGAAGCTAGAGTTGTGATAAATATAAATTAGATCTTAGGGTTTTTGGGTTGTGTTGTGATTTCATCGCTTCGCTTCTTGAAATCTTGAGTCTTTGATTACACGGCTCCTTTCCAGTGCGCCGTTACACCGTACTACCGTCCCCGGCTTTCCTCTTGGCGGAGGTCTTCTTATTTGCAGGCGGTGCTCCGCCCTTCTTCGCAGCGGCATCTTCCTTTCGCCACTGCTCCTTGTCCGTTGCAAACCCGTCGACCACCGGCTGCAACAGCGACTTAACGCGCGCGATGTTCGCCAACCGCTCGTTCTCGAAATCTCGGGGCGTCTTCGCTGCGGCTATGACCTTGTCCTTGCCCTTGGATGCTGCAGACATCTTGGTCTTTGCCGCAGGCTTCGCCTTCGCCGTCCCCCTGCTCTTCTTCCGCGCTGGCGCGTCCTCGTCGTCGGATTCCTCCTCTTCGGAGGAAAAGTCGTTCGAGTCGTTCGAGTCCTCAGAACTGTCGGAGTCACAACCCTCGGGGTCAATCGTGAATTTGGCGCCCTCGAGGCCAGTCGGCAAGGCCGCATCTGCACTGTCTTGCTTATCTGCGACCAAATCAGCTCCCGATTCTCAGTCGTTCATCGCTGGTTGCCCACTCACTAAAAACCGTCTGCAGATACTCCTTCAATAATCCCAAAACGCCACCGTTGAACCGTACTTTATCCCACTGCGGGAAATGGGTTTGCGCCGCCGTACGGTTTCGACCAAACGAGATACTGAGGTATGGTCAATATCGCCGATATCTTTGTATGGGAAAACTCACTGGATTGTCCGCAGATCGCCGCCGTACTTTGGAATCGGCCCTCCGAGGAGCAGACAACAGTGGAGGCCCGTTCTCTCGAAGATACCTTGCAGGATGGGCGCTACGAAGGTTCCCAGAGCATCGATTGCGCTACAATTATCCTCAGTAAGACTTCTAGCGCTACAAAGGTAAACTCACGTCTGCCGGGCGTGCGGGCTGTTGCCAGGAGGGTCGTTGAGAGCTTTATCAAACTTTTCACGAGCCAGCACTGCTTCGGCTTTCGCGCGAGCCTTGTACTCGTCCTGCTCAGCCTTTGGCAATGCCGCAAAGAGCTCTCGCACCACCTTGGCGCGGAAGGGAGCGTTTGGCTGTGCCGACGTCGCCACGCTGGAGCCGTCCGAGGGAGTCGCTGCCCACTTCTCTTTCACCAGTGCCTCGATGTCGTTGTCGGCTTTTTCATACATTTCGCGCATATACTGCTGGAAACCCTGACGAGCCTTCGGTGGTGTAGTTATCCCAGATAGTTTAGCCAAAAGAACTGCCCAAGGATCTTTGGACGAGTTGATTTTAGTCCGGACGTGTTTGCGCAGACGCTTGACACGGTACTTGAACCATCGTCGAATGCGCTGGTGAGGAGTGAGGTGAGTGAGTCACGGTCACGTTTTCTGATCGGTGTCACTTACAGCGTTCAGCTGGTCCATCCTCGTTTGGCGTCGTCGCTCCTCGGCTTCGGGCAACCTCTCAAGCTCTGGCAGTGGCGCATTCGGGTCGAATTTCTCCAACGGCAATACTGGCTCCTCGTGGTCCTCCAGGCGCCAGTCGATTTGAGTGTGGAACTGGTTACAGACTTGCTGGAAATATTCGCGCTCGTAGCGCCACCCGCGCTCCATGCTGTCGGCGTATGGCTCGATATGAGGCGTAAGGATCGATTCGCGCGCCCCCTCAGCCCACATCTTGAGATTCCGGCGTTTGGACTTGGGCACTCTTGCCCTTTGACGTTTAGCCATCTGTACACCAACCGTAAGCAACTTATACTGGGCACAACTCCGCACCTACTGCTGGATGCTCGCGTTTTTTTTGAAGGATATGTGTTGTGTATGTGGTTACGAACGTGGCCTGGGAATCTCAAGAAACCGGCACGCTCCAAATCTCTCCAAATACTACCCCATATCTCCGTCCAGCGTCCAGTCCCTGACCTCGTGCGTTTACCCGCATCAATATCTCCATCACCTTTTGCAGCGGAGTCCCAATCTCTCTTATAAAAGCTTCCTAGATTCCCACCGCGTCGAAAACCCCCCTCTCTCAATTTGTTTCTGCACCCACTTCCTCCTGCACTACAATGACCCAATTCTCCAACGCCCCGCTCGCTTCCGCAGCTCCTCCTGCTGCGGCAGCGAGCGCGCTGTCGCAGGGTGGTGAGTCCTCGCATTCCCCTCCCCTTCATCGTCCCTCACGCATTTCTCCCCAGATCAAGGCACGGCCCATGAGTCTCAGGGCGACCTCGTTCGTATGTCGTTCCACCTCCTTCCTCGAACCTCTCTCATTCATGCATCCTGTTCCAGCTAAAGTCGAGGCCAAGATTGAGGACGACGGGCGCACCGCCGCCAACACAATGGACGAGGAAGACGATGGGCACACCACCGCCGAGAACGCCGACGCAGTTGACCAAGACGCTGCCCCGATTGTTGGTGAGTTTTTTCTTTCTTTCGCAAGCTGCCTGTCGCTCACCAGCCTTACCCCAGCCGTTATGCAGAACGGTCTGCAGATGTCCGCTCCCTGGGTTGCTGGCGCCCTGTCTGGCGTTGTCCCCGATGCACCCCTCGCCCTCGTCGCGGACCGCGGCGAGAAGTGGTACGCTATCACGAAGGGCAAGTACATCGGCGTCACCAACAGTGGTGCTGTCGCCGACCACGCCGTGACTCGCGTGTCTCATGCCCTGCGCGTCTGCTACGACTCCCAGAGCGAGGCCGTTGCCGCCTTCAACGACGCGCTTGCCTTCCCCATCGGAGGCTTGGTCGCCATCGTTTAACGGTATGTGCATTTCCACTTCCTCGTCACTCCGCTTATTCCTTCCCCCCATTATTTCAGCGTAGTGCTTAGTCTACCTGTGTGTCCTGTGTATCTCACTGTCAGAATCTACATTGCTGTTGGTTTTTTGAATCCGGTTGCCCCCTCAATTCGCCAACTAGACGGGTTTACCAAATCGCGATCCCAGCTGGAAGCTAGCCGAAGTCGCATCTCGCCGCGCGTTCTGCACAGCAGTGACAGCAGTGACAGCACCGGCAATCTCGCATCAAAGAAGGCGGCAAAAATGATCACCCCAATGCAACCCTAATGCGTCAACTCCTGATTCGTTCCTCGCCACGCACCCCTCTCATCTTTACCGCATCCATCTCACATCTGTCTCGCCCCATCTAGGATCTAGGCTCGTATCCAGGTCTCGCTTAACACCCGCGGAAGCCCGTTGTTCCTCAGTCAAATATCACCACAATTAGAGCTTATTGGCAAAGTGTAGCCGAAATTTTGCTTGGGTACTGATTGGTCGAGAGCTGTGGAGCAGCCAATGAGCTCTTGAGCAAAACTCGGCTAAAGTTTACCAATAAGCTGTAATGCGTCAACTCCTGATTCGTTCCTCGCCACGCACCCATCTCAGCTTTACCGCATCCATCTCACATCTATCTCGCTCCATCTAGGATCTAGGCTCGTATCCAGGTCTCGCCCCACTCTTCTCTCCGAATGTTTCGCTTAACACCCGCGGAAGCCCGTTGTTCCTCAGTCGAATAGCTATCCTCTGAATCTGGGACCTTTCTTTTCTCTCCTCATGCCAGGTCCACCTCCTCCGTACTCTGTCTCGGACCCCCAAATTCAGCAGGGCAATGCCCAAGTGGACGCTCTTACCGCAACTGTTTCGAACCTTAATCTATCTGGGCGGACGCGTCAACCGTTGCCTGTTGCCTGTCGGCAATCGGCCGCCGCAAACTCCACCGAGCTCCCCGGTCCTTGCCCCGTTGACTCCTCCTCGCCCTGTGCGACGGTACCAATTCACTTCGCCCACGCGCTCAGGGACGACAACGGAATGGTCAGATTCCCTTCAGCATCTCTAGCAAAGCAAAGCAGCACTTTGACCAACTCTCTCCAGGTCGGAAGCATCCCATCTCACCCAAGGCGTGCCTGAGGCTCGCGTGTGCAGTGTCGTGCCGCGCTCTACTAAAAAGCGCCCCAAAAACCGCGCTTACACCGTTTTTTACGGTATTATTCCCGGTGTCTACCTCGAATGGTGTGTATCTCATCTGCAATATCACCTGCTCATTTCAATTTGAAGGTATGGACCCGAAGGCGCCGAAGTTCAGGTTTCCGGGGTTCCAGGCTCCTTGTACCGGGGTTACCCTTTCCCCGACGACGCAGAAGCCGCCTACGAATATGCACGCGACCGCAACTGGACTGGGGCCCGAACGCGCCGCCCACGGTCTTATCGCGCCCCACCCTCCTTATCGTCGTCGGCGATCGAGGCGTTGCCCGTCCCTACCCCGCTTTTCGAATCCACCCACAATCCGCTCCACGGTCCGGTCGACTCGGACAACCGCACCTGGTACATTGTTTATGCTGGCATCACACCGGGGGTCTATCTCTCGCAGTAAGCTTCTCCATCTCCTTCCAGCGCCACTGGTGACCAGTCTCACAGTCTCGAATGCGCGCTCAACATCGTTGGGCTCCCGGGTGCTTCGCATGATTCGACCGACTCCCTTTCGGAAGCTCGACGCCGGTGGGCTGAGGCAGAGAGGGCTGGTACCATACGCGTTGTAACCCATCCGTACTATTAATTGACGGCCGTCTCTCGCCATTCGTCTGAACAAGCAAATTCATGAAATATCAAATAACGAGACTACACATGAGGTTATTACTCCGCGCTCACAGCCCGTAGCCAGGTCTCAACCCCAGCAGACCCCCTGTATTGGTGAACGGCCTCTATAGGAGCGCTGCGTTCACAATGATTAAAGTTATCCTTCTCAGCATGTTAGCGACCGACGTACCTTGTCTCGACGTGTATTTTCATCCTCGCTGCACGCTCCCTGTCCATCCAGGCGTCTGCGCCGGCCTCAAAGTCGCCATTCTTCGCGGCCGCGGCCGCGATTCGGGCATTGCGCGCGGCTTTTAGTACGGCCAAGCGGGCAGCCAGCTCCGCCCGCCGCTCTGCCGCGGCTGCTGAAGGGGACGCGTCACTGGCCTCCGAGCCGGAAGACTCGTAGCCCTCGATCTCCGCGAGGCTCAGAGGCACGCGCGCGCCATGCAGACTGAAAATGGAATTAATGACAATGCAAGAGCGAAAACAAGATTGACTCACATGGTGGACATGCGATACATCGTCGTCAACGCGGCGTGAGCCACTGCCGTGTCTGGGGAGGTGCTCCTTTCCCCCGCTTCATAGTCATAACTCGTTGAGGCGTCGTCTCTAACCCAAATCAATCAAGTCACCGCCGACGCCGCAATTTGACAGCAAAGACACTTACCCCTCGCTCACTGCAGCCCTCGGTTCCTTCGGGGGATCCCATTGGCGTCGATATACCTTCACGGCTTGTCTGAAAAGCAGTTGTAGTTAGGGAACGAGCGAGGAGCCGGGTAATTTTGCACCTTCTCTCTCTCATCTTCGCTCGGTTTTTCTCCCGGATCTCTGGATGCCTGGAACATTCTATTCAGCCCTTGTTTTGGCGTGCCCACCATATAGTTCGATACAGACCGTTCGTAATAACGTCGACTTATGTCGCGACGTTTAGCGGCTCGACGTCGAGTCTCCTCCAGTTCACTTTGGTCTTGTACCTTCGTCTTGTGCCTGCGATTCTCGTCAGCTGCTGGCCAAAGAAGCCCAAGGTGATACTTACCTCCCCTTCGCCTTTCGAACCGTGCGGGCCATATGAGGTCCGTCCTTTAGTTGACCGTAAGGAACAAGAGGGGAATGTGGCCATATTTGGTTGCCTCCCCGAACTGATCTTGCGCCGCCTGGCAAGCGACTATGTGCACCGCGCAAGGTTCTAAACAGAGGATAGAGTGTCTGGGAGCAAGCTGGAGAATCACCCGTAGGTGTACCATTTAGACTATTTGCCTGGCTGTAGCCAGAAACATATTTTGCCTATTTGCCTGGCTGTAGCCAGGGCCTGGCTACGTCAAAGTTACTTAAAAGTTAAATAATTTGTCGGCTTCGAGGATTGAACCAAAAGCCAACAGGTTACATAAGCAATTAACTTAAGTAACACCTTAACCAGCTAGGCTAAAGAGCTGATACTGAGCCTCCAATTGATAGGGATATACTATGCTCTTTACAGGCACATAATAAGCAGGTTTCCTATTTATTCCGCCCCGGTAGGGGCTGTTAGTGTTAGTGGTTAGAGGTTAGGGTTAGGGTTAGAGGTTAGAGGTTAGAGGTTAGTGTTAGGGTCTCAAGAGACGTTATTGCCTCGGTAGGTTAGGTTGGGGTTGGTTAGGTTAGGGTTTGTAATGATGTAAAACAATAGCAGAACATCATAATGTGCTTGGGTTAGCTGGAAGGAAACAAACTATTTATGTGGCAGCTTGGCTCAGTTGGTTACGTCCTTCCTGATTTAGCAATCAGTGAAAGGCCTAGGGTTCAAATCCCGGGGTCAGCTTTCTTTTGGTTCAGAACCTAGTAGTTGGTTAGGAAACTTTCTTCCTGGCTGTAGCTAGGCTCTGGCTACAGCCAGGTGTATAGGCAATTTACCCACCTGGCTACAGCCAGGGCAGAAAGGCTATATCTTACAACTACGGCTCGGAGAATGAATATATTTGGATTTCATCTTGAAAGCGCGCGCGCACCGATGCTGCGACCAACTGACGTTAGGTGATGTCGCAGGCCAGTAACGAAGCCGGACGGCCCATATAGTAGATGGTTTGTGTTCGTGAACGAGTTCGTGTCGCTGCCGGTATGCCAGAATGAGTCCTCCCTGCGCGCGAGGTCATTTCTTTGGTTTTGGTCTGAGACCCCGCAACCCGAATTTTGCGTTATTGAGGGCTTGGTTTCCTTCGGGCTGACTCCAGAGAGTTACGACGGACCCATTGCTGCGAATAAAGCACAGGTGAACAAAAATGGAAGAGTGGTGAGACAAAAGTAGAAAGATTGGTGGACGTTCTGAATGAAGCTCTCTCGTACATGTGTGACCTACTGTATTTGGACCGCTACAAGTGGTCGTTTCGCGCACTCCATTACTTTGCCTCATCTACCCCCCTGGACTCCTGTATGGATAGAAAGGGTTCGATATGCCCTCGAACACTGTGACTGGAAGATACTCAGCTAGCCGGACAACTAGGCCAAACCACTGGATTATGTTTGTTTCGCACCGGCAAACACAAGTCGCAGCACTCCCCTTGCACCCCTACCTCAGCTTCGCACCACAAAGTGACAAATATCCTTCGGTTTGCAGCGAGCAATATGCCTGTCAACATCCCAAGTCTCACTGGTCCTCAGCGCCTTCGCCTTACGCCCTCTATTCTGTTTTGAATTTTGAGCTCACGTCCTTTCGTGCTCTTTTGAGCACGCTAACAATCGCCCGTCTCATTCTAAACCCCGCTCACCAGTTTTGATTTTATTTATCAACAGGGAAGGTCGGTGTTGTATTTTCTTTCCATTTAATCACTGAATAGCACCCTCGTCCCAATTCGGAAGCGCCTCATCTTCCCTTCTGCCACCAACCTCGATGTGCGGCTCTTTCGACGAGCCATCGATTTCGTCCACAACGGAGTTCCCACTGTGCTGCAATTGTCACTATTACATCGCCATCGCACTAACTTTCCCTCTGCCAGTGCCCACTTCCACCTCACAGTCCACCTGGCCATCAACTGAGGCGAATTCATCGACGCAGAGCCCATAGAACGTGCTTGGGCTTTTGGGAACGGCCAAGCTTACGCCAAGGTGTCGAAATTTCACCGCCCGCCATTCCCCGCGCCACTCACCGTCTCGTTATAGCCCGTCCTTTCTGCCTCTGTTCATCTCCCAGCCCCCCCCCGCTCCCGCCCTCCAGCGCCTCTCATTGCGCGTGTTTGCCTTACGTTGGCGCTGCTCAAACCGGCGTCAAATGGACTGCCGCCGCCCGTCCCCGTCCTTCGACAGTACCACTGGCTTTCTTGTCTTAATTACATTCTTATTTGTAATCAGCCAACGAGAAGAATTGAATAAGCTCTTTTCTCGAACGGAGTGATACATGCACTACAATTTTTGAGCTAAATACTGTGCCTGACTCTCTCCACTGTCTCCTCCTCCACTGTCTCCTCGAGAAGTCCCTCATCCTTGTTCTTGTGTTGCATGTAGTCGACGCAGAGCTCGACCCGTCGCATCTCCTCGTCAAGGAGGCCCACATCCTCGGCGCGGCGTATGGCCCTCGCGTCGGCAAGGAAGGCCTGCGTCCTGGCTAAAGGCCAGAGTCAAAAAAGGTAGGAGAGAGAAAAGGAACAACGCACCCACTGCCCGCAAGCCGCGACCGGGCAAGTCGTCCTCCCAGAATCTCTTCTCACCAACCAAGCCTCCGTATAGTTGCAGGCTGACACTTTTGCCAGTAGTTGTATTGGACGTTCATGGCTTGACGCAGAGGATGGAGGTAGTGGTAGTGAGAGAAGTTTCAGAAGGGAAGACAAGGCCTTTGATAATAAACACTGACAATTGGATCTGTGCTCGCTCAATCTCCACGCTTTGGCCTGGTAAGCCGGTCCAAGATACCTTTCAAGCTATGCGTCTCACTGCGTCTCACTGCGTCTCAAACCAAGTTTTCAATTAGTTTCCTTGCAGTTGCCACTTGTGCCGGCAGCGCTGGCGACCTCGAGAACCACGAATCGTCCCGATACTGCTGGTCACTTTTCTTGGGTCTGCTCTGCTTGCGCTTTGCACGTCTCGCCTCCGAGGCTACTACGCGTCGCATCATTGTTTTCAGCCACGGGCCGGCACAGCACTCTTCCACCATCACCGTCTTTGTTATACCCACTCCATTCCGCTCTCTGCTCATTCCCGTTATGCCTGGGGAATTATACACCGTGGAAGAGACCGAGTTCGTCCGTCTCCAATTGGTACTCGATCTGAATGGCCAATTGTCGACAGGGAAGAGAAGCGCGAACGCCAGCGACTGCAGGCACGCGCACGGGCGGCGCGGTATGTCACATTGTTCCCTTGAAACCCCTTTGTTCTGAATGAATAGCCTATAGTCACCGTGCAGCCGTCAAGGCTCTTCCACCAGATGCTCAGCAAGAGCTCAAGCAGCGGGCTCGAGCGTCCCGAGCCAAGTATCGCGCTCGGTGTGTACTACATCAATGTGTCGTCGCCGTCCTCATCGTCTTCCTAGTCATCGATGGCAGCTGATTGTCAAGGAACGAGATAGGAGGGAACAGTTACGCATCCCTTTCCTTTTCTTTCCCTCCACGTCTGATATCCCTTACTCGTCAGTAAATCCCGGGAGAGCCAGAGTGTAGACGAGTTCATTCGGCGGCGTCGCGCCCGCCAACGGAAAGACAATGTCCAGACCCCACCGCTGACTCCGAATGCGGCGGAGCCGGACGAATTGATTGACGACGAATGTTAACAAGATTTATTGATACATTACTTACGCCTCACTTTCGTTACTGCTGTCCTGTCCCCGCTACTAGAATTATGATCCTTTTTTTGGTTTTCACTCAGAAAGGGGAGCGGGGGTTTATTCAGAAAGTAAAGGCGACCACAAAACACAATTTTTCTATGTACCGACTAGATCGAGTGTTAACTAATCAAGCGGGGGTGGGAACGCGCTTGGGGAAGTACAAGCCCTTGAAGCTATAGTCGACGATGCTGTGGTCGACCCTGTTCGGGAAATCCAGGGCGATTGTGTCCTCGATGTCATAATTCCTGTGTGGTGGCTGGAGCATGGTCACGCGACACGTTGGACATTCCCAGCTGTTCCGAAGCCAGAGGCGAATACACACGTAGCAATGGCCGTGACCGCAGTTGTAGCTGAAAAGAGTCAGATCAGGGTACGCAGGCGGGGGGCTACGGCGCGACGTACGACATGGGATGGGATTTGACTTGCAAGCAAATCCCACACTTCTGGTGGACGCGGTCAGTGGATTCAGCGGGCGGGAGGTGAGTGGTGTAATAAAGATCTGCCGCGGTCACCAGCTGAGCACGCGGCTCGCGATATCCATCAGCGCGGCGAGTGCCAGGGCGCCGGACACGGGTCCTGGATGAAGGGGTGGACTGTGACTGCCTCTCCAACAATTCCCGCCGATAGAGCATCGCGGCTCCCCACTTGGCGGTGCGATATGCGTCTTGCTCCAGTCGCTTTTGCCTGCGAGCGAGCTGCGCGGCGAGGTCGACAGCGGAGGTCAAGGCCTGCGCCTGGCTTGCCCAGGCAGGGAGAGCAGGGAGGCTGACCGCGGGGAGGGGCACCCTGGGCGTGGTAGGCGCCGCATCGGCGATGTCATCCGTGTCGGTGATGTTCTCCGCGGGCGGCGGCGCGATGGTCGCAAGGGGGGGGCGCGGGCGGCGTTCGCGGTACTGGGGAGGCGAGGGTCGATCATACAGGATACGCTGACGGGGCACAACGGGGCCTAGTTTGTGTGCAGGTGAAGTGAGGGAACAAATGGGGACGCCGGTGGGGAACATACCGGAATTCAAACGAGCAGTGCGCGTGGAAGGGACTGTTCGGGAGAGGGACATCGAGCTGAATAGCCCGTTCATGCCCCAAGTGCCATGGTCAGGACCTAACGTGACGGATATTGAATACGACGATAGAACGAAAGCAGTCGAATAAACACACCAAAGAGGGGCGAGCCGAGAGAGGACATCGTCAAAGGCAAACACACAGAGGGAGACTTTTGAGAGGGAGGGGACGTTGTTGGCGAAGCAGGGCGAAAGGCTGAGATTGGTCGCGGGGGATTCTCACCACCCCAGTGCACTTTTTATACGTCTCGGCTAGTACAGGGCATCGGCGTGGTGTATCATGCCGGTCTGTTGGATCTCAGACGCTGGATTTCCGGCGGCTGCAAAGGGAGGCCACAATTTGAGGACGCATTGCGGAGGTGAATGAGAAGTGACGTTTGTTTGTGAATGTGTAAAGAAGAGGCTAATGCATGAAATCAGAGGAGCCTGTCTTAAGTTCCAACCGTTAAAATGCGCAAGATCACTTAAGTCACCCAGAACTTAAGTTCACTGTCTATGCACGCGCCACCCTAATATATGTATGTACCCCACCCCCTGTTAATGTGTGACTTAAGTCCTCGAGTCACTTAAGTTCTTCTCTCGAGTCCCTAGTCCTCGCCTCTTGAGTCCCAGAATAACTTAAGTCGCCACATGTCAAGTTCCCCTTAGAGCTTCAGTCCCAAGAACGTAAGCTATAAGCAGATCTTGAGTTACAAACAGGTCTTGAGTTACAAACGAATCTTAAGTTACAACCAGATCTTGAGTTAATGTGTTCCACCATACGTCTCTAGAAATCCTTGTACGCCCTGTATATCCCCTACCCTGTGGTCAGTAAATAGAAAATCTTCTGCTCAATCCGGCGTACCATGTCATCCATCCATTTGAAGACCACATCCCGCCACTTGTCCATCTTCACGAGCAGCTCATCGAAGCTGGGCCAGCACCCCCGAACGACGAGGACGCACGATGCCGCGGAGAAGATGAGGAGGGACACATTAAATAGCGGGTTTCCGGTGCGTCAATTCTTCTCTATCTGGGAAATGGCGCTAATTATCAATTGCAGAGGGAATGTTCGTTAAGAGATTGTGCCGCTGGAGCTGACTGGTATGTGAGGTCGGAGAAAACAAGTACGTTGTGTATCACTGAAAATTTATTACATGCTAATCCAGGTATCAAAGTCTTTCGTGTATTTAAGTGAATAAACCGCGCCTTCCATGATACAGACTCAGTCTGTCAAGTCGATACACCCCAAGAATCGCGCCTTCTTGCGCGGGCGAACCTCTTCCTCCTCGTCATCAGATACCTCGACTACACCAAGGTCAACGAACTTCCGCTTTCGGCCGGCGTGGACATTTTGAGAGAGGTCCGCACGGGCGGGAGAGCTTGGTGGAGGCGTGGGCAGCTGGGCGCGAGCCGCATGTCGAGCGCGAGGTGTCGGCAGACCCTCCTCGTCGTCGGAAATGTCAATGACTCCGTAGAAGTGGACGGGAGTGCGTGTGGGTGCGGAGGAGGATGACGATGCGGGTGTGCGGATGGGAGCGGGTGTGCGTGCGGATGCGGATGCGGGTGTGTGGACAGGTGCGCGTCTACGTGCGCTGGTGGATCCCCGTGCGGCAGGGAGAGCAGGCGTAACACGAACCCTATCAAGTCCCGGCAGTGGCTCCAGAGCCCACGCGGGACGCGCAGGCATCCCATGAGCTGCACGCCAGGGACCGATGAAATCGTGCCACCGTTGCTCCGCGGCCTGCAACAAGGGCCTGGCAGCTGGGTCGCGAACTTTGTAGTTGTTGCCAGTTGACATGAAGTACGTGTCGTACGCGGCGCGATACAAGCGTATTTGTTCTTGGACCTCAGGATCTGGAGGCGGGGTTTCGTTGGACACTAGGCGACCGTTGTGCACCTGGTTATGAGTTTCTTAGCGTTGGTGGAAGAACATCGGGGACGATAACCCACAAAGTTTGTTTTGATTTTTCCCATTTCAGCCGAAGTGAAGGCTAATCCCATTCCAGTGCGCAGGCGTCTAGGGCGGCCAAATGTTGCCCGAAGTTCTTCTGGGGTCCTAACTTCCAGGGCCTTGCGCATCATTGCGCGGTGGCGCACATTGGTCTTGGAGTCGGGGACATTTGTCTCGCCAAAGAGGCGTCGAGTTTCTGAAACAGATATAGCGGGCATGGTGAGCAGAGTTAGCAATGCCCTGAGCGCTCGCGTTTTTTAACCCGCAACTCGAATAGCACCCGTGTCAAAGCATTTCCAGTGTTGTTTCCTTTTCCGACCGAGTGCTTGAGCATGCGGCACACAATAGTTCCATTGCTTTGTGGCCACCGCGATGTGTTTCCTTTTCCAGCATGCAATGCCTTTCCCGTCGCGTTCGCTTGAGCATGCGCACGAGACAATAGCCCCAGACCTGGTGTTTGTTTATTGTTTATTGAGGTAGGTGGCATCGGCTCTTGCTTTCATCCCACTCTAACACACATCCCAACCCTCAGTCTTTCACTCACTCGCATCGATGGCTAAATCAAAAGAAATGTTCGCTCCCTACAACGAGTCACTGGTGCCCGCTCGCATGCCGTTCCCCGACGTCGGCTCTGTCCATTCCACAAAAAGCGGGAACATTGGTGTGCCCCGACTCAACGATTACCAGCGATCCTGGATCTTCGATGTTGCTCTTCGCGGCGTGGACCTCCCCGCTCTAAAGGGCCCAGCCGCTCGAAAGTTCTACGATAAAGTCAAGATTGACGCGTTTTCCGCCAAGGCCTTCCAGCATACACCACATCCAGAGGACGCAGAAGAGGAGGCGCGCGTTCCCCGTCTTGTTGCAGCTTGGCTACTCGCACACCCCAAAAAGTCGAAGAATCAATCTGCGGCCGACGGGGGTGATGCGAGCGACGAGGAGGAGGACGAGGGTGGCCACAACGGTCATCTGCGCGGGTATACGAAGGCAGGGTGGCGACGGGTCAGTGGCATGATTGTTTTTGTGTCCTTGACTTTGTGCTGATGACAACGACAGAGTATCCAAAAAGTTATCAGTAACAAGCGTACAGCAGAAAACGCGAAATCCAAAGGCAAGAAAGCTGAGGCTGCGACACCAATCCCTGTGGCACCAGCGGCAGCGGTGACGAAGCTGTTGGGTATCGCAGCCTACAGCGGCCGCGACAAATTCCGTGCGGACCGCCACGCGGAGATCGACACATATTCCAAGACTATAGATGGGGGGAATGCTGGGGGGAAATTTCGCAAAGCTGAGGCGGAGCTGTGGGCGCGGGAGGAAGATAAAGCGTTCTGGTACGATGCGGCGGCGGTTGATGAGGACGTTGACTGGAAAGAGTAAGTGCTTTTGGTGCTGCTGTTGTTCAGTACCGCCTAACGATTGTTTAGACGCCAAATGCTCATACCCACTGGCTTCAAACACATGGTCCAGACTTTGCACGCTAGCGGGAAGTTTTGCCCGTTCGTGGCCACTATGCTAATGGGCTGGCTGGGCGAAGATGGTAAGGTGGAGTTAGAATGGTAAGTCGTATTATTTGTTTGCTATATTCTCTGTGTAATAATTGGAGCAGGGCTGAGGCGGTTCCTGAGGAAATTCGGGTCCGCCAGACGTTCGAGAAGCAATACCCGCAACTCTGGCAAGACTCCATCAATTCCATGTACTCGTGGGCGCAAAAGCCTCTCCAAGGTCAGACATTATCGCGCTGCTCTGACATGTTCTCACCTGTCCGCGTAGATTACGAGGCTGCCCGTAATGAGGTTGATTGTGTTGTGGCACCCACCTTCCCCTTGAGCGCGGAGTCTCTGGACGACATGACTCCCAATGGGGTGGCACAGGCGGTGACCAGCTTCCTCGTAAATTCATATCGTACGTCTTTCCCATTGACATAGGGGAAGATGTCATTGACTTGGCGCACACAGAAACTGCCTTTGGGAGCGAAGAGATACCTTGGGAAGCAGTTGCCACCGCACCTAACGACTATTACGACACAAGCAAGTCCGACATCCGTTTCGACCCTCATGGTCTGAGTGGTCTGCAGCGTACTGCGTGGCATGAGCTGGCCGCGGCGTTGGCAGCTGCTGCCGGTGATGGTACTTCAGGTTTCTTCCGCAAGCCAGCTGCGGCTGTGGCTGCAGCGGCTGAGGAGGACCGTCTCAAGCGCGAGGCAGCGGATCGTCTGAAGCGCCAGCAGTCAGATGCGGCGGCTGAGGAGGAGCGTCTCAAGCGTGTGCAGGCGGATGCAGTGGCCGAGGAGGAGCGTCTCAAGCGTGTGCAGGCGGATGCAGCGGCCGAGGAGGAGCGTCTCAAGCGCGAGCAGGCGGATGCGGCCGCTGAAGAGGAGCGTCTCAAGCGTGTGCAAGCGGATGAGGCGGCCGAGGAGGAGCGTCTCAAGCGCGAGCAGTCAGATGCGGCGGCTGAGGAGGAGCACCTCAAGCGTGTGCAGGCGGATGCAGCGGCCGAGGAGGAGCGTCTCAAGCGCGAGCAGTCAGATGCGGCGGCTGAGGAGGAGCACCTCAAGCGTGTGCAGGCGGATGCAGCGGCCGAGGAGGAGCGTCTCAAGCGCGTGCAGGCGGCAGCGGCAAGCGTGCAGACTGAGGAAGAGGGTGCTAGTGGTGCGAAGGGGGAAAAGTCGGCACCGAAGAAAAGTGGAAGAAAGCGCAAGGCTGAGACACAGCTTGTCCCAGAGGGCAACGCCGCCGTTTTGGACAATGGAGCTGCAAGCACACGTCCTAAGAGATCACGTAAAACACCGCAGGTACGCTTCACTTCACTCATTCTATCCACTTCGTCTCACCTCAAATCACAGGAGGCCGCAGACGACCTGCACAGGCGAGTGGCAGCCGAAATTCACGCCGCTGGTAAACCAGGGTAAGTTCTCTGTACGAAAAAAACACAACGGAAACTGATTGGTTTCAGTTGGAAAATGGTGGCCGTTCCTCCCGTTCCCGTTGAGGAGAAGGCCGGCAAAGACAAGCGGGCGAAGTCCTCTAGGTACGACTCAAGATTTTACAAATCTATGCCTCGATCTGACGAAGGATGTTGTAGATCTTAAGTGTTCCAGAACTTAATCCGAGTCCACGGGCAGAACTTGAGTGGAGCTGGAACTTAAGTCCCAGGATTGACTTGAGGTTTGCTGGGACTCAAGCTATCGTCTGGACTCAAGGTCTCGTTCAGACTCAAGTTGTCTTCCGTGCATTTACTTAGAACTGAACACAAATGAAACTCAAGTTCTGTTATCTTAAGTTGTACAACAACTCAAGCCATCTTGAGAACTTGAGTTGTCTTGGGATCTCAAGCCGTGCCATATCTTAAGCTATACACTTAAGTTCTAATGAACAGCGGCTACATCGTGAATATGGGGCGCCTGTACACTACTTGGTCATGACTTAAGTCTTCTCTTACTTGAGTGATCTTGCGCATTTTAACGGTCGGAACTTAAGACAGGCTAATAAAGTATTTGCTAATGCACTACTAATTGGGATTCTATTTTCGGGAACTACTCCTCCACAGCCTGCTCGTCCAAATGATCTAACTCGTCAAGGAAATTATACATCCCAAGGGCGGTTTCCATCCGGCGGCCTTTCATCGCCTCGCGCGCCTTGCGAGTGGCCCTCCAAGCCTGCGAATCAAAGTTGGCTTCGCAGCGGTAACCGTTCTCCACGTAGCGGAATGGTCCCGCCCCGCAGTACTGGGAAAACGCGTACTGCGCCTCGCCGGCACAGACTTGAGTGAACGAATATCGCGTGAAGGCGGCTGGAAACAAGATGGTAGCGCCAACGGGGAACTTGATCACCTTCTTCTCCTCCCACATGATCAGCTCGCCTCCCCAACGGGCCTGGTAGCGGCCCAAAGCCGTCACAGCACGCCAACTCCAAAGCATGTCGAGGTCGTCGAGCCTAGGGGCGGACTCATCAGCTCCCAGGAAGAACTCCGAGGCGTGGAAGGCCCCGCCGACAAAATTGTCGCGCAGAGTCCAGTTGTCGCCGAGGATCTGCTGCTTGGTGTGTTCGACGTGCGTGAACAGGCGGGGCGCAAACGCGTGGTGGACGGCTACAAGGCATGGTATTGTCAGCGCCTGCACATTCAAGCATGAGTCCCGACTAACTGTTTTGGAAGGAAGAAATCTCCCCGAAGGCTTGGCAGTTGCGAAGGACGGCAACCTCCACCTGATTATCGTCGTTCTTGTGAACGAGGTTTTGCGGGCGCTGGTGAGTGATTCTTCAAGTTAGAAAGGCAAGGGAGGGGGAGCGGCGATGTGCTTACCACGGAGGTGGGCCCATATCCATAGTAGTCGATGCCGGTGCGCAAGGAGTGAGGAGAATTCTGGTGTCCATGCTCGGGCAGATCGCTGTAGTCGGCTCTGGCAGCGGTTTGACGCAGCGCTCTGGTTGCCTGGCCAATGACGCGCTCCCAGTCCTGGCGCTCGACCGGTGCATCGACGAGGACACCGACCACACGGCCTCTGCTGTCCGAGAGCGGGGTTGGGCTGTGGCGAAGATGCTGTTAGCGGCTGATTTGGAATGACAGGAAAACAGAGAATCTCACCCGGACCAATCGAGTATAGACTCGAACCCAAAATGCTCAAGCTCAACGCGGTTGTAAACGTGGGTTTTAGGCTCGAAGAAAACCGGTCGCTTGGGGGGGGGACTCTGCGCCCGGTCAGCGTGTTTGGGCAGTCCAAAACCTCCGGCGTCCTGGAGAAAGCCGGAGGACCAGCGGCCGAATGCGGTGGCGTGCACTGGCGCGTCCCCGAGCACATACCCGTCTCCGTCGGCTTCGGACGAGGGCATCGTGACGTCGGAATCCTGATCAGAGGTGCTGTCGCTCATGTCGAAGTCGGAGCTGGAGTCGTTGTCGTCCTCGACGTCGGAGTCGATGTCGTGGTCGAGGAAGCTGGGTCTCGTAGGTGTTTCTCCACGATAGTACGGCTCCGTTTCTTCGCGGTGGCGCATGAGGTCGAGCTCGCCGGCGAGGAGGTTTCGGAGATTGTATGGGAGGCGAATGGGGGGGCTGCGAGGAGCAAGCGAGAAAATGGGCACGAATGAGGGCGTCATGTCGATTTTTGTTCGGTGGGCGGTACCTTGACTTTACTTCACGTCTCGCTGCAATTTAATACGACCAGGTAGACCCCCACCCAATGATGGAGCCGTGAAGATTTTCCAGCGGCTGTGGCCAATGCTTCGGAGTCGTCGCCAACGAATGTCGCAACATTGGTCAGTCCAATTTGCCTAGTTCCTTGTCGGCAAACTGATGATGATGGATCCCTGGTTTTGTATCCCCGTAAACGTGGCGAGAAATGCGCGGCGTCGCGTCCGTCGCGGCGTTCGGATGAGCCGGCTCCAGATAACAAGTTGCTGCCCCGTGCGCACCGACTCTGGATTGTGAAGTCTCAACGGTCTGTGTCCTGCCTGCATTTAGTTGGCTGACTAAGTTATCTAGTTACTTTAACTCTCGACGGTGAGCAGCTGCGGCGGGCGGGGGCGATATGCATCTGATGTATCACAGGAACTTCCAGGCTGGCGGCGGCCGAGGCTTCTATCGGGCATGGCGACGTGGCGAGGAACATGCGGACGATCTGCGGCGTGGCGAGAAACATTACCCATGCCCCCCATTTATACAAGTTTGCTTCCGTTCAACTATCCCGAGCGTTCGGCCTGGGCTGTAGCCAGGGTGCGGGTAGGCAAGGAACTACGCGAGTCATCGGCCATCACGGAATAGTGCGTGGATTGCAATTTTTCCACCCGCGACGTGGCGAGAAACATACATGCCGCCCATTTAGATATTGTTGCTGTTCACAAGACGAAGTCTTCGGGCTTGGACCGTAGCCGGGGGTGCGGGTAGCCTCGGGTAGCAGGGAGGACGCGCATCTTCGGCCATCGTGGAATAACAAGTGGAGCTCCAACACATTAAACTGAAGATCAGGACCCGCTGTTTCGATGCTGCCGCCCATGAATTCGAACCCCTGTACGTCCCTCTTATCCTGTTCCCCGCTGCTGGGCGCACCTCATTTCGCGGTAACTTGAAGGTCGAGATATGATTTTGTACAAGCCACGACAGCCAATGCTGCTCGTGCCCGTGCTACCGAGCCTTCGCTCCGACCTCCAGAAGGGTGAAAGGTGAGTATTGTATTCAAATGTGCGCCACGTCTGTCCGGATTACTGACTTGACTTTCTGAAGGTATGCGGCCACGAGTTATTACCTTCACCTGAAGCATGAAAGGTGCGAGTTTTTTTTTCGCGCGATATACACGCATCGCTGACTTATACTCCGTGAAGCTGGACAAAGTCGACCTGGAACGTCTCTATGCCGTGGCGGTAAGTAGTACTCCCGTTCGTTCCAATGTCATTTTCATCTAAGTAATTTTTAAAAGGATGGCGCTGGAGTACGATATCGGCTGTCTCTGCGCGTCGCGGACGAACCTCATCGCCTGTCGCCATTGTCAGGGTTGGCACCATGTTCAATGCAGTCGCCACTGCATTCCTTCAAGTTGGGGTGAACGGGTGGAGCAAATGTGGCCGATGGAATGGTGGCCGCCCGTGAGGGCAAAGCTTTAACTTAGTGCTTGTATTGTGTGTGTGTGGTGGAATAGCATGTTATCTTTCTTTCTCAGTGACAAGCCAAAGTGCATTCGGGACGGGTTCGGGGCGGAACAGTCGATAATAAGTGGACGGCGCAGCCAAATAGTTATTTTCTCTACTTAAGACTCGGATACAAAATGCGACTCCTTGCTACTTCTTTCCGTGCCTCCCTTTACACTTCGCCGAATTGCTTTGGCTGCTTCCCTGCTATGGAGGGCCACAAGAAACATTCCTCACCATGGACGACGGCACGGCAGATCATGTTACGTGATCTGGTGGAACGGGACGCGTCGACCCCGGGCCCACGAGCGCATTGCGGCGGGTGCAAGAGGGCGTTCTGGTCGGAAACGGACGGAGGGAACAGGTTCTTCGACTGCGACGCGTGCGGCTCCCTGCTGTGCTACGGCTGCTGCCTGAGCGACCACGGGCAGACGCCACTTCACATCTTGAAGGTATGGATTATGAAGTCTTTCAAATTTGTTTTCTTACAAGGGGAGCAGGAATGGACGGGGCCCGGTTGGCAGAAAATCACGCTAGCCGAGATCGGACTGGTGTATCAGCTCGGGCATGACGGACTTCAATGCGGCGCGCCACTCGCGACGGTGCATTCGGTGAAGGTTTGGGACACGGCGGGCGCACAGACGGTGAACTTCCGGTATTGTGGTTGTACGGGCGCGGTGTTCAGGGGCGGGCAGCTGGCTGGTGCGGGGTGGCAGATATCTGTAAGCGAGAGCGTTCCTGACATGGCTGTGACGCGCTCGCTGTTGGCCCAGTTTTCAAGCCTCAACTTGCATTGAATATATAGAAAACTGAATTAATACGGGTTGGATGGAAGTAACGATTACAATGGATAGATGTTACACTGAGAACTCGGTATTTAGGAAGGCGCCGGCATTTGGAGGCGTGGCGAGATGCGTCTCAGTGTGAGGGAATGGGGGTACGTATCCATGCGGGTCGCGTGCGTCTTCTTTGCGCCTGGGCTGATTGATTGATCAGTCACCCGTAGGTGTACCATAGAGCCTATTTCCCTGGCTGTAGCCAGAAACATATTTTGCCTATTGCTCTGGCTGTAGCCAGGGCCTGGCTACGCATAAATTTGACCTACCTAGGGCTCACTGAGGCCGGCAGCCATTCCGGAGGGCAGTCACAAGGCTTTCTCACGTCGGAAACACATATTCGCGGCCATCAGTGGGCATCAAAAGATCAAGTATCTTTCTTTTTGGCCGTCCACACATTATGTACCCTAATACCACTACGCCAAAGTCCAAAAAAGGCAATTTAGATAAAAAGTCCGTGCCTGCTACGATTCCCCCCAGTGCTATTCCACCCTCAGGCACGCGCCACACATCCGCCGCGAGCGCAGCGTCTATGTTCCAGCCCGCGTAACGCACTCTCCCGCCGCCTACACGTCCTCCACTACCGTTTCGTCGCCGGTGACCTCATTCACCGCGGCTGCAGCGTCGCCGCCCCCGTTCCCCACGGCTCCGAGGCTGTCTCCGCTGGGGCCCGCCAGCCCCTCCGAAGCCTCCGCAAAGGCCGCCATCCCCTCCGCCAGTGCGGCATCATCACGTACTGCCATTCGCACCGCGGTGGCAGCGGACGTGTCCCAGCTCGTCTTGAAGCGGCGAGCGATCTCTCGTGCGCCCGCCGCCTGCCGCGCTGCGTAGGCTTCCAAACCCCCGCGCAGCTCCGGCGAAACACCCGCGCGCCTCGATGCCCGCCGCGTCTCCCACCATTGTGCGCGCCATCGGAGGAAACGAAGCACACGCTTCATCTCCTCGCGCAAGAGCGCGACCTCCTCCTCCCAGCGCTCTTTCCGCGCTTTGGCCTTCGACCATTCCACGCGAACAGCTACAAGGTACGTTTCAGTATTGCCATCCCCGTTAGATGTGGGCCCACTTACAGCTGTGTAGCTGGACCTCGTCCTCTCCTGGTCCTCCCCCTTCCGTCCAAATCCAGGAGAAATGCTTCTCCTTCGATGATAGCGCGGGGCCTTTTCGCCGGTGTCGCGACGACCCGATTTCCCCAAGCCTTCTCCGCGCCCTGGCGTCGATCTCCCTCTCCTCGTCGAGCTGTACATCAGCTGCTTTCAGCTCCCGAAACGTCGTTGCGGCCTCTCGCCCCCTCAGCGCTATCAGCGCCAATCTACTCCGCCTGTATTTCGCCGCTGCTGCATCCACGCGTTCACCGATCCTTCCGATTAATGTGTAGGACCGTGTCGCCGCACGTTGTCCGGCCACGTTGCCGTCCTCCCTGTGGTCCAGGAGATGGCGTTTGGCGTGCAGGCGGGTTCGCAGCTGCCGGAGCGCGTCGCTACATTGGCCCTCCCGCAGCTTCGCCTCCATCTCCGGGAGGCCCTTTTTACACCCTGCCTCTCTGTCCGCCGCCGTTCGCAAGCCAGACGGCAGGTAAAGCTTGATGTCTTCTGCTTGGGGTGGTGGCAACTCAGAGTCGCGCGCGTCTTCCTCCGCCTCCAGCTCTTCAACGGCCTTCGTCATGTAGACCTCTTGGAGCTTGCGAAACCTGCCGAGCTTCCTGAAGAATGCCCGACGCATCTCAGTGAGCCGTTGGCTCTGCTCCGCGGCAAGGACCGTGCGTCCCTTCACCTCAAGCCTGATTCGACGCCTGGGCAAATACGAGGTCAGTATCGCGACTCTCGCATGGCAACGAGCAACTTACTGCGTTTCCTCTAATTGCAGCCCGGCCGTTAAAAACGCGGTGACGCTGCTGCCGTGCAGCTTGCCACCTCCCGTCGCGGCCTCTTGCGCTTCGTCTTTTGTCAGCGAGAGTCGGATCTCAGCTTCGCTCGGGCCACCTGAGTTTTGTGATGTCAGTTCAAACGCCAGAGCTGCGCACGACTGGCGCGACGTACCTCCTGTACCATCCGCCATCTCGTAGGGGTTGGGCTTGGTGTTATCTGCCTTCCACGCGTCTATCTCCTTCTGCCACTTCTTCCGGATCTCTTTCTTGAGCGTCCGGTCCACCTCCGTGAAGGCCGCGACCTGGCGGTCGCGCTCGTCGATGGCGAGTATCAGCTTTCGGGGTAGGGTGGTCTCTAAATTGAGTTAACACCGTTTCGCAATAGAATGGATATACGCATCGCTCACCTTGCCCAATGTTCTTCTCGAAATTCAGGTGATCGATCTTGTCTTCAAGGGCATCGTGGCGTGCTCCCATCCGCATCTCCTTCGTCGCCCAGGCCAGTGGATTGAGATGCGACCAAGTTCGCTCTATCCCCTCTCCGTCCGTTCGCCCAACGCCGTCGACGTAGGTGAGGGAGTTCTGTACCTGGCAGCTCTTCTCGTGCGCCGCTGCGTGCCACACGGGCAGTCCAAAGAGCAGCGTGATTGCGGCCAGATTGAGGCGCATATGCTCGGGCATCTGCGCGATCCGGCCAGGCAAGTTGATCTTCCACTGACATGCGATGTCGTAGGAGATCGCCAGGTACAGTGCGGTGATACCGAGCACCGCGCTCAGCATAATGTAGTCCATATTCGAATATCTGCCCAACGATTGAGTCATCTCCTTCTCGTGGCCGAAAACAAGACTTACCTTTCGCCCTTTTGCAGGTCGCCCATCCCCTGAGGGCGAACCAGCTCGTGGCGTGCACATACGACGCCCCCGACGCCCGAGCATCTCAGACCCGTCGTCAGGCGAGTGTCCTTCTGCATTAACGCGGCGAACGCAATGCAGGTGCTTACCTGGAGTTCATCGTCGTCAGTCAGTCAAACTCGTTGAGTTCAAAGACTTTGCTTACATCTTTCTCAGCGACATATCCCTTCAAGTGCTCCTTGTACGGTGCCTCCTCCACCAGGTGGCCCCACCCGGAACCCAGCGGTGGGTCGTCGTGCTCGTTAGCGCGTATGCGATTCTTCAGCCGAAAATTGGCGTCCATCGCCAGCAGCAGCATATATAAGAACCTGGACCAATTGTCAGTTCTCACCCCATTCGCAGCAAACCCGCAGCTTACTGAAATTCGGGTGATACGTTTCGCCATCCCTCAGGAAGATTCTTCCCATCGTGCGGACACGTCCAGCAGAGTACCGCGCACTCGCCGTTTTCCGTTGCCCACACTCCGTCGGGATCATGTGCCCGCGCTGCCCGCAGCATGCGTTTCAAAAACGCATATTGGCGCGACATGCGTCCAAACGCCTTATAACGATCCTAGGTGTCCCCAATCCGGTAAGATGTTGGCTCAAAAAAAAAGATGTGTGCTACTCACCGGCACCGCGCCGGTTTGTGACGCATTGGTGAGGCGTTCCAGCGTCCCGACGAAGTCGTGGACGTTGATGTTGCCCACGACACTCAACAAGCGGAACAACTCCAGCGACGCGAACGTCGCGCACGTCGCCGGATCCACCGTGGTGGCCGGATACCACCCGTTGCGGAGGAGCTGCTCGAGGTTTGGGGCACGGTCGGACTTGTCGCAGGCGCAAAACTGGTACTCGACGGTGTGGATGTAGTCCATGTCCATCACCACCATCTCCCTCTTTGTCGGCGCCGGGTGTGGGCATGGGTGACCGCCATGACCAAGTTGGTAGACGAGCCCCAGGCTGTTCAGTGTCGTGGTAACCCAGTAGTTACCCTTCCATTCCTGTATCGTGGCGTCAGAACCAATTTGCCACGACAAAGCAAAACAAACCTGCGGTTTGTGCAATGGGGAGAGTGCGTGTCGCGCCAACAAGCACTCTTTGCACTGAAAAAACTCCCCGCACTCCCTGCAACGAAACCGCCGGGCAGTTCTTGTGAATGCCGTCTTGCAGCAAGCGCACTGCTGGTGATCGTCCCCAAGCCCTTCGCGCCGTGCGAGCTCGTCCAGGAATCGCTGTAGGAGCGGACGCCAGAGATTGAAAGGATCATCCTGGAAAACTCATCAGTCCGTCGAATATAGTAAAGCAGAAGGGCAATAAATTAGGGTGCGCATCTCAGCGGCCGTCAGCCCCTCATGGTCGCAATTCCAAGGTCGGATTCACTTCCTAGCGGGACTCAAATCCGCGACGACACACGCATTGAGAAGAATGAATAAGATGGAATCACATACCGAGCTCTCGTATCTTTTCCTTTTCTCCCCACTCGCTGACGGGTCCTCCTGGCCGTCGTTGTCGTCCAAACCAGTGCGTATGTCGTCGGCGTCGCCGTGCAGGGGCATCCAATCCCCGTAGGTATCAACAAGGTCGGAGGGAGCCACCCTGCGTTTTTTGACACCGACGTTGATGCCCTGTCGCACCGCACGACGGCCGTCTGTGGACACATGGAAACCGATATCGTGGCTTGTCTCTCCGCGTCTGACTTCGTAGTCTATTGAAGTGTCGTTTGTCTGTGAGCGATTGGGTGCTCGAAAGGAGGAGGTGTTCAGGGAGGCCATTGGATGGTGGTCGGAGAGCAAAAGCGGCTTGTCACAATGACCATCAGAGGCCCCACCCGAATGCCGGCTCGGGAGCCCATGCAGTTAGACGGTAGCGCGCCAAGTCGCGCCAGAGTGAGACACAGACTGAGAGTTTGTTGACGCGAAGAAAGCTGCACGTGATAGTGGTGCAGCACAACACAGCCAGCCGTCAGGCGGCATCTCTCGGCACACAAAAAAAAACGAGTATTTCTCAGACGGTACAATGCACAAGTAATTCGACAGCGGTATATATACTACTGAGGTACAAGCAGGCTCGTTTGTCCCTTCTTGATTATGAGCTCACCATCGCGGCCGCGGAATGCGAAAGAATGTTCGTGCTCGTAAATCGTGTGCCGACCGTCCGTGCAGTCGCACTTCACCTCACGGACACCGACGACAGAGATAATCTGTCAAAAGAAATTAGCTGGCGGAAACTCGACCGTATACGCAGGCAACTTACACGTAAATTGTGAATGTGGCCGGTGCCATCCAATGTGGTGCGGCGAAATCCCTCTGCCATCGGGCGGGTGGAGGTACCAACGGGGCTGAGGGATTTTTTTTGAGCTTTTGAGTTTTAATGGAGGGCAATGGGACTCACCTTCGTCCCGCCCACATACGCTCCACCCCTTCCCCAGCGGTCAGGCCGGACACCGACAGGTTGGGGACGGCCGTCCATTCAGCGGTGAGTGCGGCCACGCGCTCCCGTTCGCTCTTCTCGCCGACGACCGTGTTGAACTCGCCGAGCCTGTCCGTCGTTGTCAGGTCCAATATAAGTTTGAGCGTCGCAACATACCTGTCCCAGCCGCGCCGCCACGCCTCTTGGCTGCTCCATGGGTGCCACGCAGGCACAGGCGGAAGTTCGGGGTCCGGGGCATCGCTGGCAGCATCCCCGACAGCCTCGTCGTCAGCACCTGTGACGGGCGCACTGGGCGACGAGGCGCGCAACGGTACAGCGCCTTCCTCAGCAGGCACAGCCTCGGCTTGGGGCACAGGCGAACCTGGACACGATGGAGCCACTGGGTCCAGGGGTGGAATCTCGGGGTCGACGGAGAACATGCTGTCATCGTCCGAGTCTCTGAGGCAGGCGGATCAGCCACCATTAGTTGAGAACGACCAGAAATCACATACGTATGAGTTCCGCGACTTTCCATAGTGTGCAAGTTGCGAAGGTACTGGCAGGTGATGTCGTAGGTGGTGTTCAAGTCGCCGTACTTCGTCCCCGGCGTGTACTCCGCTGAGGCAACGGGATGGTCACGCTCCTCCGTTTGGTGGAAGAGAGACCGATACTGGCTGAGTACGTGCTGCTCATGAGGACTGCGAGCGACCTGGGTTAGCTCAGTTTGTAGTCAAATGAAAACACTCACTAGGGAAGGCCGGTGACGACGTGCGTGGACCTCACACTGTAAGAGAACACAGTAACTAGGGGGACAGCACGCTCAGCACACGTACATTGGCCTCAAAGAAGGACAACTTACTTGGGGATTGTTCTTTTTCTGCTGACATTGAGGGGCTGAAGAAAAAATGAGAGGTGATATGCTGGGGGCGGTGGGTTCTTATACGTTTTTTTGTTTGTTTGTACCGTTGCTTGGTCTCCTGGCATTCGGGGTTAGTTAGCGAAGAATCGGACCCGGGATCTCAGATCACTCACCAATAAGCGAGTGAAACGATCTGTAGCCAGGGCCTGCCTACGCTGAAAATCCCGAATATACCGGTAGTCCATCAATCCTCGTCTTGCCTCCCCTTCACCCTTCCCCTTCCCTCACGCTAGAACAAAAACCCTTTCCTTCAGCAATGGACCCCATCCGCCTCAACCAACAACCCTCTCCCCCGCCGCGCAACCGCCCTGGGACCGTTGAAAGATATGTCTTGCCCGGATTCGACATCGGCGAAGCCGGCTTGGAACCCCACCTCAGATTCAACTTTGAAGCCCGCCTGCGCGCCGAGCTTGAGCTCAGGTACCCGGCGCAACCGTACCCAGGTGATCCGCTCCCCGGGGAGAACGTCGACGGCGAACACCAGCCAACTGTCCATTACGCCGCGCGAAGAACCGCCACGAAGAGTCTGGCCCAGAAGGAGGTCGCCGGCCTTGAAGTGCTCCCTATCGTTGACGAGCGCCTCAAAGCGCGTAAGGCTGCCAAGCGCGCTGCTGAGCGCGAGGACCGGTTCCGCAAGGCGCGCCGTCAATTCGAGGCGGCGCGCATCATCCAGCCATCCCCCGACCCTCGTCGCACAGTCATCCGCGTATCCCGTGGCGCCTCCATGAACCCGTCCTTGATAGAAAACCAGGATTATGACCTCGGCGCCGTCGTGGGCAGAAATTCGCGTTTTCGCTTCAGGCTGATCGTTTGGGGCGGCGGGTTAGTCCACTGTTATTTGACAGGATGAACCTGATCATACTGGACGCAGGTCGACGCGCCCCATCTACGCCTCTGACGGGAGTTTGGTGGCTCTGTTGGGTGGGCGGCCTCGCAACAGGCGGTGGTATCGCGACGTCACGGTCCGCGCCACCATGGACTGCGAAATCGCTGTCCTGAGCCTACGCCAGTCCGCAGAGGAGAAGGAGGCTGATGTCGCGCCCACTCTTACCGGCGGTGTCGGCAATACCTTCAACGAGCGCGGGGTAAGAGTCCAAATAATTTTGCGAGTTTGGCAGCTTCTGACGCGCTAATTAGATAGAGCCGCCGGCGTATGGATTAGTCTTGCAAGCCCTCGTGTTCTTTGAGTTGTTTTCGACGTTGGCGATGAAGCGACTTGTCGGTTACGGAAATCGTGAGTGTGGCCCTGCCGCCATGTTGGCATTTGTTGATTGATCACGATCCAAGGTCTCCTCGAAACTTACTGCCCCCCCGCCTTTGACGCGCTCAAGGCTCAGAAGGAGGAATTCCTCAGGCACAGGCCCGACGCCGTCTACCCCTCCGACGCCAGCGTCTTTTCAGCGGCAACTTTCGAGTTTGGTGGTCCTCATCGGCAGACTGCCCCCGACGGCGTGCCCAACCGCTACGACCCCAGCTCTTGGGCAGTTCTCACCGCCCTCGGCAAATATTCTCACCACCACGGCGGCCACATAATTCTCTGGGACCTCGGGCTCGTCATTACCTTTCCTCCCGGCACCACGATACTTCTTCCCCCCAGCATCATCCGGTACTCCTTCGTTAAGGTGCGGCCAGGCGACCATCGATACGCCGTCTTGCAGTGGGCCGGCGCGGGCATCCAGCGCTGGTTTGACAACGGCCGCACCTCGGACCTCGAGTTTGCCGTCAAAGCTAGCAGGGATCGACACAACGTGCGCGAAGCACACCGCCGCGAGGCGCACAGCGGTGCGCTCGACCTGTTCCCCATCGAGGGTGACCTCCCCGAGGCGGGAGCGTATGCGTCGTTCATGGGGACCGTCCCCGGGGTCTAGGTGGACGTCCTTGCACGCACCCGTCACTTCCTACCAAGCCTAGTTCAGTCTTCAAAAAAAAATGTTCCTCGTTTACCAGATGTCGTCGCTAGTTCATGACTTTTACTCTCTTCTGACATTGCTCCACGATAGAAAATGACACGAGAATGATGTATGGGTACATAGATTTGACTTACATTTAACTTTTAAGCATCCAAGTTGCATCCAAGCGTCCGTTTTGGGAATGTGACATCCACCCGTCACGTCCGTCTTCACAATAACAATCGGTGCGTATAATACCTCTTGTCCGTCGAGAACTCAACAAATGTCATGTTTCAATTCAACCTTGCAATAATTCAAGTACGCCATTTTTTTTTAAAAAAAAATTCAACAGTCAGACTCGTTATCCCCGTCCCAACCCCCTTCACTATCTCGGTCGGAGTCGGCGGCGTCGATTTCCGCGAGCGACATGGGTTTGGGTGATTGGGCCCCGGGAACACGACGCTTGCCCGGTAGTGGCGTCGGGGAGTTGGGGGCACGAAGGCAAAGTAGCGGCAGAGGCCCCCGAGGGGCGAAGCTGTCTGAGTCGTCGGAGTCGGCGGGGATTTGCGCGAGCGGCGCGCACGGACGAGGCTTGCACGGCAGTGGCGTAGGTGAGTCGGGCGCGCGAGGGCGGGGCAGAGGCGCAAGAAGCGGCGGTGGACCGTGGGGGGCAAAAATAGGTGCTGCAGGTGGCGACAAGGGTGCAGTGAATACATTAGGTGGGAGCGGTGGTTTGTGAGTGTTCTCCGAGCTCTGCGTCACTTGAAAGGGGCGCGTCGGCTTCTTGGGACTTGGACGCGGCCTTTTGGGTGTCAGTTTCGGAAGAGGCTTCCGCACCGGCTTTTTAGTTCGCCTGCACGGAAATTGAATAAGCGTATATGTAGGAAGAGGGGACACATACTGAACATAATTCTGTCTGTGCAGCGCAGCTCTCACAGAATGTTCCTGCTGTACTTCACTGGGCGCGCTTTTCAGGCGCTCCCGTTTTCTGATGGAGAGGTCAGCAGAGACAGTCGCAAGGAGGGGGGGGGGGGGGGGGGGGGAGGGGCTTAACTGACTCGCGCATTCGCAGTCTTGCCCTGTCGTTCACAGCTTCCCGGTGTCGCTGGCGGTATTTCCACGCGGATTCGGCCGCGGCCTCGGGATCTGGTATCTTGCGCGGCATCCAGGGTAAAGGGCAGGGGAAGAGAAGAAGAGGGAAACGGTGGTGATGGTGGCGGTGAGACGGGGAGTTCGTCATCCCAAAAGGTGCTCGCGTATGGACTTTGAACGAATGCAGCGGCTTGAGACGGGATTGCATGGCGACGCTTGCATGCGAAATAATAGATATATAGTAACGAGGCATTGTGTTTGTAGCGGGGAAGAAGACGGTGCTACAACCAAAATCAGTGAATGACATTGGATGTGGTTTGACAACATACGCTAAAGAATCGTACCCTGAAACCTGGAGTTCGTCATCCGGAGGTCATTTGAAAACGTAGTAAAATGGTAGACACTGGATTTTCTCAAAATCGGGTACATAACGTCCGAATAAATGTTACCGCTGGGTCTGCAATTTTTGCAATGGGTGTGGCGTCGAGTAGAACGTCGTGGACGTCGAGGGTGACAGGATGACGAACTCGAATTACGAACTCCATATTTTGGACTCTTGCTCACGGTGCGTGGAACTTCGAGGGTGAACAACGATAGTCTATTCACAATACGACGTCGAAGCGAGGCGGTACACAATTATTTACACGGTCTACAGCGGCTTCGCGCGAGAAATCTTCCGCACCAAGTTGGACTTGACAACGCCGGCGAACGCGGTCTCAGCCTCCTCCAAGGTCTCAAAGGAGGCAAAGAGGTTGCCTTTAACTCCAGTGATGTTGAGGCTGCACTCCAAGTGCGACCGATAGACGCCGGGCTGCACGCCGCGGCAGACTACGTACCACAGCCCTTCCGAGCCGGCGTTGAGCGGGTTTTCGGCATAAGTGGTCGAAGGGGAGGGAGAAGCTGGGGGAGGGGTGCTGTCGCCGGTCCATCCCTTGCTGCGAGCGTACTCCAGTGCGGCGTGGGCAGCAGGGATGCTGGGAAATCCGCTGTGGATCGCGACGCCGTGGCCGGTGATAGCGGGCTGCACTTGGTCCCAGCTGTCAAACACAGCGATGGTGCCGCCGTAGAAAACCACGTATGCACCCGACTTCTTGCGACCGCGGCGACGACTACCGGTGCCATGGACCGAAGCACCGCGAATGCCTTGAGTAAGCGCCCCGGCCTCGAGCCAGGAAATGGTGCGGCCGGCTTTGGCAGGAGAGTTGACGATGTAGCTGCGCCCAGCTGCAGCGGTGTTGGGCGTAGATGGGGCCGACTGTGCGACGCGCAGCCGAACAGGCGTTTGGGGGGGCTCGGGCGAAGACGGCGGTGGCGTCGCGGGCTCGCGGTCAATACCGAGAGCTAAATAAAAAGTAAAAAGAGTTAATGCCAATTGGAAGGACAACGAGGCGTTTTGAGGATGCGTACCAGAAGCAAACCCGACAAGATCGAAGTTGCGAGTAATGGTGTCGATCTCGTCGTCGTACTCGGGCGGACGCGCACTGGCGACGTGCTTGGCAACGCGCATAAGCTTGAGGAGGGCGGGCGGGAACTGACGAGCGAGAGAATCGAGCCCGAGAAGATTAAGAACCTCCTCGAGCTGCTCGTCAGTGAGCGGGGCCATCAAGCTTTCGAGCTCCGCTGCCGAGAGGGGATGGGGGTGGTTGTCGGGGCCGATGAGAGCGGCAATCTCGGCGGGGAGTAAGGTCATGGGCGAGGGCGGGAGGCGGCATCTGGCGCTGGGATGTGCGGTGGGGTAAAGTCGAGGATTGGGGGTTTGATTCGGGAGTAGGAAATCTGTTTGGTCGCGCCCCTCGCCGGAATCTACAGAAGCGCAATCAGAATCAGAAGTGCAATGGATTGGTGTCAACAGCTCACATGAGAGTTTCAAAGATCAAGCAAGCGGGAACCCGTCGCGTTGGCGCCAAGATGTTTGACGTGGTGCGATAAGTCGGAGGGGAAAGATGAAGACTGTGTACGGTCGGAGCAATTGTTTTGCGGTTAGGGGTAGAATACACGGAGATTGCGACAGTCGGGGCAAACCAGTCGGGGGTAAAACAGGACCCGCAGCCTTAGCGTGGCTACAGAATCAGGGTTCATTTGGGCGACGGACTACGCGGGCGCCGGGACTTCGCGGGAGCACGTTGGCGCGGCGTGGTGGAGCGCCCGTGTGAGGAAATAAATCCTGAACAGACCAATGGATGTTCGGAGCATGTGATTCGCCGTAGTTCCACCTGCAGCGACCGCCCTGGCTACAGAGCGTTCTTGCACAAGATTGATGGCAACACTGTTTGCCGATTGCGGGATTGTTAGGAGAACAGTTGGGGAGGGAGGGAACTAGCGCGCACAGGTAACTTCGCGGGATGACCTTGGCACGAAGCGCTCGTGTGAAAAGTTGAGACCAATGGGTCTTCGGACTATTGGATTCGCCGTAATTCCACCTGCAGCGACCGCCCTGGCTACAGATCGTTCTTGCACAAGATTGATGGCAACACTGTTTGCCGAAAGATTTGTTTTTGGGGGGGAGGGAGGAAGATTGGGGAGGCAGCGACCGCGCCAACGTTACGCGTAAATCACACAGGTAAGGAGGAGACATCATGATCAATTCACGCGGTAAAGAAACAATAGGAACGACGGAAACTACACTGGGGCTATGAGAATTGATTAGTACAGTAATGGGGTAGGCAGAAATGCAGGCCTACACATTTTTCAGGCGGCGGTGGCTCGGGCCTCGGCAGCTGTGGAATGCAATTTAATTTAGCCAGTAGCTGCAATGATAAGGGGCACATGGCCACGCGTACCTTAAGCGACCTGGACGCCACCCCACTCCAGGGCGCGATTGAAAGCGTCCAGAGCAAGGCCCTGGGTTGTGTAAGCCTTGCGGGCGCCGTGGCCGACACCGCTGATGGCAACGGCCGAGAGAGCGCTGGTAGGAAATAGATGAGGAACCAAGAAATTGAATTGGAGAGAGGGGAGGCTTACTACTGGTCGACGACACCGACAAAGCGGCCGCGAGTGATGGCGTACCACTCGGGGGCGGCGACCTCTTCCTCAATAGCCGTCAAAGGCTCGGGGGGGGTGACAGAAAACACCTGATTGGCGAGGAACGGGCCCGCCTCGTCGCGCAGGAGAGCGACCAGAGGGGCAGGCAGCCCGGCTCCAGGGTTGCGAGGAGCAGGAGCCGCGGGGGCGGGAGGCGCAGCAGCGGGCGGCGCAGCAGGAGCAGACTTTGCGGGGGCGGCCTCGGGCGCCGGCGCTACGGAAGGAGCAGAGGTCGGAGCGGCAGCGGCGGGGTACATGGCCGAGGGGAGGGTGAAGGCAGCTCCCATGATGGGAAAGGGACGAGCATGACGGCCATCACTGCAAAGGACAGTTAGCGGGGATGCTGAACAGTAGAGGACTCTTACTCAAAGGCGCGGGGTATGCAGCCATGGGAGCGGCAAGAGGAAGGGTGGGGGAAGGAGCAGAGCGCGAGTGGTTGGTCATTGGCGAGGGGGAGGTAGGAAGAAATACTGGGAAAAGACGGGAGTGTCAGCAAGCTTTATATGTTTTTCAGGAGGATCCAGACAAACTTACACATCCAGCCTTTCTGAGACAGCCATACCAAAAGCACAAGCGTGACTGTGTTTGTTTCGTGATCCCGACCAATCCCTTCACTCTCCCCACCCGTACGCTTGATAAATTGACCGGTCAGCGGCTTCAGCGTTGTGCGTCTGTCAGCATACTCACAGTCCGATTCCAGGCAGTCTTCAGTTCGGAATCGCGCAGCAAACCCTCGAGCACGATGCCGCAGAGAGATGGTAAAAGAAAGCGGGTGTCAAAAGCGTATGGCGAAGAAGGACCGGCGTAATCTGCGACTCTGGGCTGAAGGCGTGCGCGAGACGATCCTCAAGCCACACATCGCGGGGTACACCGACGCGTTGGAGCGCGGTTGGCGCGCAGAGCGCGACTACGTCAAGGACGTATGCAACGAGTTTCCACGCGAGAATATCTTGGCGACTAGCTGACGACGAGGAGCCTGATACCCCGGTGCCCAACTACGACAAGTTCGCGATGCCGGTGGTCGAAGAAATGGACGAAGAAGAAACAACGAGGAAGAGGTTGCGTATCGAGCAAATGAATGCTGTAAGTCGGGTTTGATGATTGTGGGCGCGCACCCCGTGACTTAACTTCTCCTTTTACAGCGTATTGGGCGGTGGCTCAAGTACCGCGCTCGTCGACTGCAAAGGCCTACTCGGATGGATCGAACGCGGGACCCGTGGGCCATATTGCTCGCAAAACTCGCCGGAATCAACTCCCCTCCGAAGGCTCGGCAAGCATTTCAGCAGTACATGCACGAGTCGTACGACGAGGAAATCGCTCCCGCTGTACAAGCTCGCTGGGCAGCATCGTGTGTGGACGAAGACGGGTGACACTGCGCAAGAAGGCACCGGACGCTCCTTTCAGGGCGAAGGTGGCCCGTCAGTTGTACGGGGAACTGTCCGCGGACGATCAGGCTGGCTTGCGTCGACGCGCACAGGAGGACGCGAAGGAGGCAAGAGACGCGTACTTTGCCGCCATGAAGGGGCCGCCGTCTCGGGCACCAGCCGACCGCCAGAGGTACGCTTTGAGTTCTAGTAGGAAGATACAAAGAAGCTAACGCCACGTCAACAGATGTATTGATAACTTGGGCGGATTCATGTCTGCGATTTTGAGAGGGGTCTCAGAGTACACAGGGCTGCACGGGGTCGTCATATTTGGCGGCCCAATCCCTCAGTTCGGCGGCGAAATTCGCACAGTAACGTATGTCGCACTCGTTGTGCAATTGCCAATTTTGTCTAACAAATTTTTTTTCAGGGTCTCACATGGGCGAAATACGGGGCCGAACCCTTGCCATTTCGCTCACTGGGCAAAGGCACGGTTCAATCGAGACGTGCTGGAGTTCATGAAGGAGTTTTTTGCGCACGGCGTCAGTACGTGGATTTGTTAGATTTTTTTGTTCTATATCTGATGAGGCTTTTTTGTCGAAACAGCGCCCGCCATGTGTGCAGAGGCCGCCCTGCCAGACGAAGACCTTCTGGGAAAGGCGCAATACACAATGCCAAACGACGCGGTACACAACGCGGCAGACGCGATAGATCTGGACGGCCTCGCGGACTCAGACTCAGACGACTCCGACTCCGACTCGGAGTCGGACAGCGATGTAGAGACCGAGCTCGAGGAGGATGTGCGTAATCTCAAGGGGAAGCTTGCCGCCAAGAAGAATTCGAAGACGGCGGCAGAGAAGGAGAACAAGGGGAAGGGGAAGGGGAAGGAGGTGGCAGCTTCCAACGAGGGGGGAAGGAAGAGGAAACGCGGCCAGGAGAACGAGAGCGACAGGGCGAAGGCGAAGAAACGCGCCGTTGCTAGCGGCTCGAAAGAGTCGGCCAGGGAGGACGAGGACGAGGACGAGGATGGCGAGGCTTCAGACTCACAAGCCGCCACGTTGGCGCCGCACAAGCCAACGATGCAGGAAGAACGCGCGGTTAACATGGCGCGCAACAAGGCGGCGCTAGATGAACTTAACCGTCAGTACATGCTGGCGCATCCGGAGTACGCGAGGGAGGTAGAGGAGTCGCGCGCGCGGCGCGAAAATGGGGCGAAGCCGAGGGCAAAAAGCAAGGCGAAGCCGAAGGCGAGGGCTGCCCCTCGTCGGTCTGGGCGTCTCTCAGGAGACACCGAGACAGGGAACGGTAGGTTTTTGGGTTTTATAAAATGGATTCGAGGTACTAACGACGTTTATCAGATGACGTGAATATGCCGGATGCGCAACCGTTGCCCCCGCCACCAGAGCGGGAAGACCGCCCGCCGACGCGCCCCGAGCCGCGGCGGAAGGAAAACGAGCAGCCGCCGCCGCCGCCGCCGGCCGCTCAAGGGCCACGAACTGACGTGAATGTGTCAGCCACGGACCTGGGGCAGCAGCAGCAGCAGCCGCCCCCGTCGCCCCCACCGCCACCGTCGTTCTCGCAGCAGCAGCAGCCGCCCCCATCTTTCCCTCCGCCGCCCCCATCGTTCTCGCAGCAGCCGCCCCCGCCGTCGTTCTCGTTGCCTCCGCCGCCGCCGTTGCCGCAGCAGCAGCAGCCGCCCCCATCTTTCCCTCCGCCGCCCCCATCGTTCTCGCAGCAGCCGCCCCGCCGTCGTTCTCGTTGCCTCCGCCGCCGCCGTTGCCGCAGCAGCAGCAGCCGCCCCCGCCCGCGTTCTCGCAGCAGCCGCCCCCATCTTTCCCTCCGCCGCCCCCATCGTTCTCGCAGCAGCAGCAGCAGCCGCCCCCGCCGTCGTTCTCGTTGCCTCCGCCGCCGCCGTTGCCGCAGCAGCAGCAGCCGCCCCCGTCTTTGCCTCCGCCGCCCCCGCCGCCGCCGTCGCAGCAGCAGCAGCAGCCGCCCCCGCCGTCGTTCTCGTTGCCTCCGCCGCCGCCGTTGCCGCAGCAGCAGCAGCCGCCCCCGTCTTTGCCTCCGCCGCCCCCGCCGCCGCCGTCGCAGCAGCAGCAGCAGCCGCCCCCGGTGTCGTTCTCGTTGCCTCCGCCGCCGCCGTTGCCGCAGCAGCAGCCGCCCCCGTCTTTGCCTCCGCCGCCCCCGCCGCCGCCGTCGCAGCAGCAGCAGCCGCCACCATCGTCTGCGGCAGCAGCGCTGCTGGGGCTGGGGAGCATGTCTCTGAACAACCCTCCGCACTCAGTTGCGCCGTCGCGAGACGGTAGCGCGGAGGACAACAGTGTACCTTCGTTGCGTCCCGCGGACGATGGTACGTGGCTCGCGGAAGTGTACGGCGAAGTGTCAGCGAAGAACCTGGGTGGAGAGTACAACTCACTGCTCAGGATATGGATGTCGTTGGAGCGCGCGTACAAATACGAGAGGAAGACGGGGAAGGTCGCGTGGAACACAAAGTCTGCAGGTCGTCCGGCAGCAGTGGACAAGTGGGTCGGTGTTGGGCGCGGACGCGGAGGAAAGGGTACTCTGGGCAACGGGGTGGGTCCGCCTATCGACGACGTGGACGCGTTCGCTGCGGGGTGGTGGCGTTGGTGGGCGGGTTTCCAGCCGGCTTGGCGCGTAAAGGATCCTGCGCGCGCGGAGAGATTTCTTCGCCAGAACTACCCAGCGGCCAGCGCAGCGAACTGGGGCTCGATGCGCTACCCCGGGCCCAACGGCGCCTTGAATTTCGTGGCCACACTGTACTGGTGGGGGATGGCCGTCGCTGCGAAGGGAAGTCCTGCTGAGTCCTGGTGGGAGGCGGTGGAGGAAGTCAGGTGGATGCTGACTGGTCTCCTGGCCGTTGAGGACGCAACGCAGGAGGGACGGGCATAATGTCTTTCCCTTCCTTCCTTGTCCTGCTACCTACGCATTTTGTTTTGTATTCTCGGACTTCGTTAATTCTCGGACTTCGTTATTATTTGATTGTGTACTACCAGTATGGAATGATGATTGGGTTGATGTGGAGCTGGGAAATGAAAGAAAGTTCAAGTTCAAGAAACAGGCAGGAACTGAGAAAAATTTGGACTGGGGAGACTCGACTTTGACTTGTAAAGAAAAAGGTGGGGAGATGACGTCACCTTATGATCTGATCGAAAATAAGGTACTGAACTTGTGCATGTATGTAAGTAACAAAAGTGGGCAGGTTGAGCGAGGAGGTACAGTTGAGGTTTATGGTATGGCTGAGGAGGGAGATGTGCGAATGAGGGGAAAGTGTAAATACAAGGAAAAATGAAAAAAAAAGTGCGGAGGGGAGAACACGTGAGGGGGGTGGGAGAAGGTGGGCAGCTGGGAAGGAAAGAAGATGGGAAAATCCCTAATAAGGAGGAGGAGAGGAGAAGGGGAAGGGGAAGTGCCGAACGAAGGAGGACGCATAGGCAAACAATGCCAAGCGGGAACGGGGTATGCCGAAGCAGGGGAAAAGTAAATAGGGCCAAAGAAGCAGCGGCGGAGCAGCGGCAAGCAGTGGGGTTGATGGGTGCAATATTTGATGTGGGCGAAGGGAAATTGATGGCACCAAGGACCAAATATAATGCAAATAGCCGCCGGAGGGCCCCAAAATGGCAAGGAAAGGGGCCGGGAAGCCGGCCAAAACAGCCCCGCAAGCGGGCCAAAAGGTGTGGTTTCAGGCCTACACAGGCTGTGGCTACAGCCAGGGATATAGGCAATTTGGCCCCCTGGCTACAGCCAGGTCATTTACACTATATATTACTGCTACGGCTCTGCTATGATTCACGTTAGTCGCATTCTAATACCATCGGTTTTGTTTGCACTCACTGTACGCTGTGGCAAGATAATCCTTGAAGAACCCGACGACGTCGCGCGACCATCGACCCTTGTCCCAGCCGGGGAAGGGTGTCGCGACGCTCGCTAGATTAGTCCCGACCGAAAGACTGTCGAAGCTGGTTAATTCCCAGCACGTACTTTAGCACCCGTAGGTGTACCATAGAGCCTATTTCCCTGGCTGTAGCCAGAAACATATTTTGCCTATTGCTCTGGCTGTAGCCAGGGCCTGGCTACGCATAAATTTGACCTACCTAGGGCTCACTGAGGCCGGCAGCCATTCCGGAGGGCAGTCACAAGGCTTTCTCACGTCGGAAACACATATTCGCGGCCATCAGTGGGCATCAAAAGATCAAGTATCTTTCTTTTTGGCCGTCCACACATTATGTACCCTAATACCACTACGCCAAAGTCCAAAAAAGGCAATTTAGATAAAAAGTCCGTGCCTGCTACGATTCCCCCCAGTGCTATTCCACCCTCAGGCACGCGCCACACATCCGCCGCGAGCGCAGCGTCTATGTTCCAGCCCGCGTAACGCACTCTCCCGCCGCCTACACGTCCTCCACTACCGTTTCGTCGCCGGTGACCTCATTCACCGCGGCTGCAGCGTCGCCGCCCCCGTTCCCCACGGCTCCGAGGCTGTCTCCGCTGGGGCCCGCCAGCCCCTCCGAAGCCTCCGCAAAGGCCGCCATCCCCTCCGCCAGTGCGGCATCATCACGTACTGCCATTCGCACCGCGGTGGCAGCGGACGTGTCCCAGCTCGTCTTGAAGCGGCGAGCGATCTCTCGTGCGCCCGCCGCCTGCCGCGCTGCGTAGGCTTCCAAACCCCCGCGCAGCTCCGGCGAAACACCCGCGCGCCTCGATGCCCGCCGCGTCTCCCACCATTGTGCGCGCCATCGGAGGAAACGAAGCACACGCTTCATCTCCTCGCGCAAGAGCGCGACCTCCTCCTCCCAGCGCTCTTTCCGCGCTTTGGCCTTCGACCATTCCACGCGAACAGCTACAAGGTACGTTTCAGTATTGCCATCCCCGTTAGATGTGGGCCCACTTACAGCTGTGTAGCTGGACCTCGTCCTCTCCTGGTCCTCCCCCTTCCGTCCAAATCCAGGAGAAATGCTTCTCCTTCGATGATAGCGCGGGGCCTTTTCGCCGGTGTCGCGACGACCCGATTTCCCCAAGCCTTCTCCGCGCCCTGGCGTCGATCTCCCTCTCCTCGTCGAGCTGTACATCAGCTGCTTTCAGCTCCCGAAACGTCGTTGCGGCCTCTCGCCCCCTCAGCGCTATCAGCGCCAATCTACTCCGCCTGTATTTCGCCGCTGCTGCATCCACGCGTTCACCGATCCTTCCGATTAATGTGTAGGACCGTGTCGCCGCACGTTGTCCGGCCACGTTGCCGTCCTCCCTGTGGTCCAGGAGATGGCGTTTGGCGTGCAGGCGGGTTCGCAGCTGCCGGAGCGCGTCGCTACATTGGCCCTCCCGCAGCTTCGCCTCCATCTCCGGGAGGCCCTTTTTACACCCTGCCTCTCTGTCCGCCGCCGTTCGCAAGCCAGACGGCAGGTAAAGCTTGATGTCTTCTGCTTGGGGTGGTGGCAACTCAGAGTCGCGCGCGTCTTCCTCCGCCTCCAGCTCTTCAACGGCCTTCGTCATGTAGACCTCTTGGAGCTTGCGAAAACCTGCCGAGCTTCCTGAAGAATGCCCGACGCATCTCAGTGAGCCGTTGGCTCTGCTCCGCGGCAAGGACCGTGCGTCCCTTCACCTCAAGCCTGATTCGACGCCTGGGCAAATACGAGGTCAGTATCGCGACTCTCGCATGGCAACGAGCAACTTACTGCGTTTCCTCTAATTGCAGCCCGGCCGTTAAAAACGCGGTGACGCTGCTGCCGTGCAGCTTGCCACCTCCCGTCGCGGCCTCTTGCGCTTCGTCTTTTGTCAGCGAGAGTCGGATCTCAGCTTCGCTCGGGCCACCTGAGTTTTGTGATGTCAGTTCAAACGCCAGAGCTGCGCACGACTGGCGCGACGTACCTCCTGTACCATCCGCCATCTCGTAGGGGTTGGGCTTGGTGTTATCTGCCTTCCACGCGTCTATCTCCTTCTGCCACTTCTTCCGGATCTCTTTCTTGAGCGTCCGGTCCACCTCCGTGAAGGCCGCGACCTGGCGGTCGCGCTCGTCGATGGCGAGTATCAGCTTTCGGGGTAGGGTGGTCTCTAAATTGAGTTAACACCGTTTCGCAATAGAATGGATATACGCATCGCTCACCTTGCCCAATGTTCTTCTCGAAATTCAGGTGATCGATCTTGTCTTCAAGGGCATCGTGGCGTGCTCCCATCCGCATCTCCTTCGTCGCCCAGGCCAGTGGATTGAGATGCGACCAAGTTCGCTCTATCCCCTCTCCGTCCGTTCGCCCAACGCCGTCGACGTAGGTGAGGGAGTTCTGTACCTGGCAGCTCTTCTCGTGCGCCGCTGCGTGCCACACGGGCAGTCCAAAGAGCAGCGTGATTGCGGCCAGATTGAGGCGCATATGCTCGGGCATCTGCGCGATCCGGCCAGGCAAGTTGATCTTCCACTGACATGCGATGTCGTAGGAGATCGCCAGGTACAGTGCGGTGATACCGAGCACCGCGCTCAGCATAATGTAGTCCATATTCGAATATCTGCCCAACGATTGAGTCATCTCCTTCTCGTGGCCGAAAACAAGACTTACCTTTCGCCCTTTTGCAGGTCGCCCATCCCCTGAGGGCGAACCAGCTCGTGGCGTGCACATACGACGCCCCCGACGCCCGAGCATCTCAGACCCGTCGTCAGGCGAGTGTCCTTCTGCATTAACGCGGCGAACGCAATGCAGGTGCTTACCTGGAGTTCATCGTCGTCAGTCAGTCAAACTCGTTGAGTTCAAAGACTTTGCTTACATCTTTCTCAGCGACATATCCCTTCAAGTGCTCCTTGTACGGTGCCTCCTCCACCAGGTGGCCCCACCCGGAACCCAGCGGTGGGTCGTCGTGCTCGTTAGCGCGTATGCGATTCTTCAGCCGAAAATTGGCGTCCATCGCCAGCAGCAGCATATATAAGAACCTGGACCAATTGTCAGTTCTCACCCCATTCGCAGCAAACCCGCAGCTTACTGAAATTCGGGTGATACGTTTCGCCATCCCTCAGGAAGATTCTTCCCATCGTGCGGACACGTCCAGCAGAGTACCGCGCACTCGCCGTTTTCCGTTGCCCACACTCCGTCGGGATCATGTGCCCGCGCTGCCCGCAGCATGCGTTTCAAAAACGCATATTGGCGCGACATGCGTCCAAACGCCTTATAACGATCCTAGGTGTCCCCAATCCGGTAAGATGTTGGCTCAAAAAAAAAGATGTGTGCTACTCACCGGCACCGCGCCGGTTTGTGACGCATTGGTGAGGCGTTCCAGCGTCCCGACGAAGTCGTGGACGTTGATGTTGCCCACGACACTCAACAAGCGGAACAACTCCAGCGACGCGAACGTCGCGCACGTCGCCGGATCCACCGTGGTGGCCGGATACCACCCGTTGCGGAGGAGCTGCTCGAGGTTTGGGGCACGGTCGGACTTGTCGCAGGCGCAAAACTGGTACTCGACGGTGTGGATGTAGTCCATGTCCATCACCACCATCTCCCTCTTTGTCGGCGCCGGGTGTGGGCATGGGTGACCGCCATGACCAAGTTGGTAGACGAGCCCCAGGCTGTTCAGTGTCGTGGTAACCCAGTAGTTACCCTTCCATTCCTGTATCGTGGCGTCAGAACCAATTTGCCACGACAAAGCAAAACAAACCTGCGGTTTGTGCAATGGGGAGAGTGCGTGTCGCGCCAACAAGCACTCTTTGCACTGAAAAAACTCCCCGCACTCCCTGCAACGAAACCGCCGGGCAGTTCTTGTGAATGCCGTCTTGCAGCAAGCGCACTGCTGGTGATCGTCCCCAAGCCCTTCGCGCCGTGCGAGCTCGTCCAGGAATCGCTGTAGGAGCGGACGCCAGAGATTGAAAGGATCATCCTGGAAAACTCATCAGTCCGTCGAATATAGTAAAGCAGAAGGGCAATAAATTAGGGTGCGCATCTCAGCGGCCGTCAGCCCCTCATGGTCGCAATTCCAAGGTCGGATTCACTTCCTAGCGGGACTCAAATCCGCGACGACACACGCATTGAGAAGAATGAATAAGATGGAATCACATACCGAGCTCTCGTATCTTTTCCTTTTCTCCCCACTCGCTGACGGGTCCTCCTGGCCGTCGTTGTCGTCCAAACCAGTGCGTATGTCGTCGGCGTCGCCGTGCAGGGGCATCCAATCCCCGTAGGTATCAACAAGGTCGGAGGGAGCCACCCTGCGTTTTTTGACACCGACGTTGATGCCCTGTCGCACCGCACGACGGCCGTCTGTGGACACATGGAAACCGATATCGTGGCTTGTCTCTCCGCGTCTGACTTCGTAGTCTATTGAAGTGTCGTTTGTCTGTGAGCGATTGGGTGCTCGAAAGGAGGAGGTGTTCAGGGAGGCCATTGGATGGTGGTCGGAGAGCAAAAGCGGCTTGTCACAATGACCATCAGAGGCCCCACCCGAATGCCGGCTCGGGAGCCCATGCAGTTAGACGGTAGCGCGCCAAGTCGCGCCAGAGTGAGACACAGACTGAGAGTTTGTTGACGCGAAGAAAGCTGCACGTGATAGTGGTGCAGCACAACACAGCCAGCCGTCAGGCGGCATCTCTCGGCACACAAAAAAAAACGAGTATTTCTCAGACGGTACAATGCACAAGTAATTCGACAGCGGTATATATACTACTGAGGTACAAGCAGGCTCGTTTGTCCCTTCTTGATTATGAGCTCACCATCGCGGCCGCGGAATGCGAAAGAATGTTCGTGCTCGTAAATCGTGTGCCGACCGTCCGTGCAGTCGCACTTCACCTCACGGACACCGACGACAGAGATAATCTGTCAAAAGAAATTAGCTGGCGGAAACTCGACCGTATACGCAGGCAACTTACACGTAAATTGTGAATGTGGCCGGTGCCATCCAATGTGGTGCGGCGAAATCCCTCTGCCATCGGGCGGGTGGAGGTACCAACGGGGCTGAGGGATTTTTTTTGAGCTTTTGAGTTTTAATGGAGGGCAATGGGACTCACCTTCGTCCCGCCCACATACGCTCCACCCCTTCCCCAGCGGTCAGGCCGGACACCGACAGGTTGGGGACGGCCGTCCATTCAGCGGTGAGTGCGGCCACGCGCTCCCGTTCGCTCTTCTCGCCGACGACCGTGTTGAACTCGCCGAGCCTGTCCGTCGTTGTCAGGTCCAATATAAGTTTGAGCGTCGCAACATACCTGTCCCAGCCGCGCCGCCACGCCTCTTGGCTGCTCCATGGGTGCCACGCAGGCACAGGCGGAAGTTCGGGGTCCGGGGCATCGCTGGCAGCATCCCCGACAGCCTCGTCGTCAGCACCTGTGACGGGCGCACTGGGCGACGAGGCGCGCAACGGTACAGCGCCTTCCTCAGCAGGCACAGCCTCGGCTTGGGGCACAGGCGAACCTGGACACGATGGAGCCACTGGGTCCAGGGGTGGAATCTCGGGGTCGACGGAGAACATGCTGTCATCGTCCGAGTCTCTGAGGCAGGCGGATCAGCCACCATTAGTTGAGAACGACCAGAAATCACATACGTATGAGTTCCGCGACTTTCCATAGTGTGCAAGTTGCGAAGGTACTGGCAGGTGATGTCGTAGGTGGTGTTCAAGTCGCCGTACTTCGTCCCCGGCGTGTACTCCGCTGAGGCAACGGGATGGTCACGCTCCTCCGTTTGGTGGAAGAGAGACCGATACTGGCTGAGTACGTGCTGCTCATGAGGACTGCGAGCGACCTGGGTTAGCTCAGTTTGTAGTCAAATGAAAACACTCACTAGGGAAGGCCGGTGACGACGTGCGTGGACCTCACACTGTAAGAGAACACAGTAACTAGGGGGACAGCACGCTCAGCACACGTACATTGGCCTCAAAGAAGGACAACTTACTTGGGGATTGTTCTTTTTCTGCTGACATTGAGGGGCTGAAGAAAAAATGAGAGGTGATATGCTGGGGGCGGTGGGTTCTTATACGTTTTTTTGTTTGTTTGTACCGTTGCTTGGTCTCCTGGCATTCGGGGTTAGTTAGCGAAGAATCGGACCCGGGATCTCAGATCACTCACCAATAAGCGAGTGAAACGATCTGTAGCCAGGGCCTGCCTACGCTGAAAATCCCGAATATACCGGTAGTCCATCAATCCTCGTCTTGCCTCCCCTTCACCCTTCCCCTTCCCTCACGCTAGAACAAAAACCCTTTCCTTCAGCAATGGACCCCATCCGCCTCAACCAACAACCCTCTCCCCCGCCGCGCAACCGCCCTGGGACCGTTGAAAGATATGTCTTGCCCGGATTCGACATCGGCGAAGCCGGCTTGGAACCCCACCTCAGATTCAACTTTGAAGCCCGCCTGCGCGCCGAGCTTGAGCTCAGGTACCCGGCGCAACCGTACCCAGGTGATCCGCTCCCCGGGGAGAACGTCGACGGCGAACACCAGCCAACTGTCCATTACGCCGCGCGAAGAACCGCCACGAAGAGTCTGGCCCAGAAGGAGGTCGCCGGCCTTGAAGTGCTCCCTATCGTTGACGAGCGCCTCAAAGCGCGTAAGGCTGCCAAGCGCGCTGCTGAGCGCGAGGACCGGTTCCGCAAGGCGCGCCGTCAATTCGAGGCGGCGCGCATCATCCAGCCATCCCCCGACCCTCGTCGCACAGTCATCCGCGTATCCCGTGGCGCCTCCATGAACCCGTCCTTGATAGAAAACCAGGATTATGACCTCGGCGCCGTCGTGGGCAGAAATTCGCGTTTTCGCTTCAGGCTGATCGTTTGGGGCGGCGGGTTAGTCCACTGTTATTTGACAGGATGAACCTGATCATACTGGACGCAGGTCGACGCGCCCCATCTACGCCTCTGACGGGAGTTTGGTGGCTCTGTTGGGTGGGCGGCCTCGCAACAGGCGGTGGTATCGCGACGTCACGGTCCGCGCCACCATGGACTGCGAAATCGCTGTCCTGAGCCTACGCCAGTCCGCAGAGGAGAAGGAGGCTGATGTCGCGCCCACTCTTACCGGCGGTGTCGGCAATACCTTCAACGAGCGCGGGGTAAGAGTCCAAATAATTTTGCGAGTTTGGCAGCTTCTGACGCGCTAATTAGATAGAGCCGCCGGCGTATGGATTAGTCTTGCAAGCCCTCGTGTTCTTTGAGTTGTTTTCGACGTTGGCGATGAAGCGACTTGTCGGTTACGGAAATCGTGAGTGTGGCCCTGCCGCCATGTTGGCATTTGTTGATTGATCACGATCCAAGGTCTCCTCGAAACTTACTGCCCCCCCGCCTTTGACGCGCTCAAGGCTCAGAAGGAGGAATTCCTCAGGCACAGGCCCGACGCCGTCTACCCCTCCGACGCCAGCGTCTTTTCAGCGGCAACTTTCGAGTTTGGTGGTCCTCATCGGCAGACTGCCCCCGACGGCGTGCCCAACCGCTACGACCCCAGCTCTTGGGCAGTTCTCACCGCCCTCGGCAAATATTCTCACCACCACGGCGGCCACATAATTCTCTGGGACCTCGGGCTCGTCATTACCTTTCCTCCCGGCACCACGATACTTCTTCCCCCCAGCATCATCCGGTACTCCTTCGTTAAGGTGCGGCCAGGCGACCATCGATACGCCGTCTTGCAGTGGGCCGGCGCGGGCATCCAGCGCTGGTTTGACAACGGCCGCACCTCGGACCTCGAGTTTGCCGTCAAAGCTAGCAGGGATCGACACAACGTGCGCGAAGCACACCGCCGCGAGGCGCACAGCGGTGCGCTCGACCTGTTCCCCATCGAGGGTGACCTCCCCGAGGCGGGAGCGTATGCGTCGTTCATGGGGACCGTCCCCGGGGTCTAGGTGGACGTCCTTGCACGCACCCGTCACTTCCTACCAAGCCTAGTTCAGTCTTCAAAAAAAAATGTTCCTCGTTTACCAGATGTCGTCGCTAGTTCATGACTTTTACTCTCTTCTGACATTGCTCCACGATAGAAAATGACACGAGAATGATGTATGGGTACATAGATTTGACTTACATTTAACTTTTAAGCATCCAAGTTGCATCCAAGCGTCCGTTTTGGGAATGTGACATCCACCCGTCACGTCCGTCTTCACAATAACAATCGGTGCGTATAATACCTCTTGTCCGTCGAGAACTCAACAAATGTCATGTTTCAATTCAACCTTGCAATAATTCAAGTACGCCATTTTTTTTTAAAAAAAAATTCAACAGTCAGACTCGTTATCCCCGTCCCAACCCCCTTCACTATCTCGGTCGGAGTCGGCGGCGTCGATTTCCGCGAGCGACATGGGTTTGGGTGATTGGGCCCCGGGAACACGACGCTTGCCCGGTAGTGGCGTCGGGGAGTTGGGGGCACGAAGGCAAAGTAGCGGCAGAGGCCCCCGAGGGGCGAAGCTGTCTGAGTCGTCGGAGTCGGCGGGGATTTGCGCGAGCGGCGCGCACGGACGAGGCTTGCACGGCAGTGGCGTAGGTGAGTCGGGCGCGCGAGGGCGGGGCAGAGGCGCAAGAAGCGGCGGTGGACCGTGGGGGGCAAAAATAGGTGCTGCAGGTGGCGACAAGGGTGCAGTGAATACATTAGGTGGGAGCGGTGGTTTGTGAGTGTTCTCCGAGCTCTGCGTCACTTGAAAGGGGCGCGTCGGCTTCTTGGGACTTGGACGCGGCCTTTTGGGTGTCAGTTTCGGAAGAGGCTTCCGCACCGGCTTTTTAGTTCGCCTGCACGGAAATTGAATAAGCGTATATGTAGGAAGAGGGGACACATACTGAACATAATTCTGTCTGTGCAGCGCAGCTCTCACAGAATGTTCCTGCTGTACTTCACTGGGCGCGCTTTTCAGGCGCTCCCGTTTTCTGATGGAGAGGTCAGCAGAGACAGTCGCAAGGAGGGGGGGGGGGGGGGGGAGGGGCTTAACTGACTCGCGCATTCGCAGTCTTGCCCTGTCGTTCACAGCTTCCCGGTGTCGCTGGCGGTATTTCCACGCGGATTCGGCCGCGGCCTCGGGATCTGGTATCTTGCGCGGCATCCAGGGTAAAGGGCAGGGGAAGAGAAGAAGAGGGAAACGGTGGTGATGGTGGCGGTGAGACGGGGAGTTCGTCATCCCAAAAGGTGCTCGCGTATGGACTTTGAACGAATGCAGCGGCTTGAGACGGGATTGCATGGCGACGCTTGCATGCGAAATAATAGATATATAGTAACGAGGCATTGTGTTTGTAGCGGGGAAGAAGACGGTGCTACAACCAAAATCAGTGAATGACATTGGATGTGGTTTGACAACATACGCTAAAGAATCGTACCCTGAAACCTGGAGTTCGTCATCCGGAGGTCATTTGAAAACGTAGTAAAATGGTAGACACTGGATTTTCTCAAAATCGGGTACATAACGTCCGAATAAATGTTACCGCTGGGTCTGCAATTTTTGCAATGGGTGTGGCGTCGAGTAGAACGTCGTGGACGTCGAGGGTGACAGGTGTTACATACGTGACAGGATGACGAACTCGAATTACGAACTCCATATTTTGGACTCTTGCTCACGGTGCGTGGAACTTCGAGGGTGAACAACGATAGTCTATTCACAATACGACGTCGAAGCGAGGCGGTACACAATTATTTACACGGTCTACAGCGGCTTCGCGCGAGAAATCTTCCGCACCAAGTTGGACTTGACAACGCCGGCGAACGCGGTCTCAGCCTCCTCCAAGGTCTCAAAGGAGGCAAAGAGGTTGCCTTTAACTCCAGTGATGTTGAGGCTGCACTCCAAGTGCGACCGATAGACGCCGGGCTGCACGCCGCGGCAGACTACGTACCACAGCCCTTCCGAGCCGGCGTTGAGCGGGTTTTCGGCATAAGTGGTCGAAGGGGAGGGAGAAGCTGGGGGAGGGGTGCTGTCGCCGGTCCATCCCTTGCTGCGAGCGTACTCCAGTGCGGCGTGGGCAGCAGGGATGCTGGGAAATCCGCTGTGGATCGCGACGCCGTGGCCGGTGATAGCGGGCTGCACTTGGTCCCAGCTGTCAAACACAGCGATGGTGCCGCCGTAGAAAACCACGTATGCACCCGACTTCTTGCGACCGCGGCGACGACTACCGGTGCCATGGACCGAAGCACCGCGAATGCCTTGAGTAAGCGCCCCGGCCTCGAGCCAGGAAATGGTGCGGCCGGCTTTGGCAGGAGAGTTGACGATGTAGCTGCGCCCAGCTGCAGCGGTGTTGGGCGTAGATGGGGCCGACTGTGCGACGCGCAGCCGAACAGGCGTTTGGGGGGGCTCGGGCGAAGACGGCGGTGGCGTCGCGGGCTCGCGGTCAATACCGAGAGCTAAATAAAAAGTAAAAAGAGTTAATGCCAATTGGAAGGACAACGAGGCGTTTTGAGGATGCGTACCAGAAGCAAACCCGACAAGATCGAAGTTGCGAGTAATGGTGTCGATCTCGTCGTCGTACTCGGGCGGACGCGCACTGGCGACGTGCTTGGCAACGCGCATAAGCTTGAGGAGGGCGGGCGGGAACTGACGAGCGAGAGAATCGAGCCCGAGAAGATTAAGAACCTCCTCGAGCTGCTCGTCAGTGAGCGGGGCCATCAAGCTTTCGAGCTCCGCTGCCGAGAGGGGATGGGGGTGGTTGTCGGGGCCGATGAGAGCGGCAATCTCGGCGGGAGTAAGGTCATGGGCGAGGGCGGGAGGCGGCATCTGGCGCTGGGATGTGCGGTGGGGTAAAGTCGAGGATTGGGGGTTTGATTCGGGAGTAGGAAATCTGTTTGGTCGCGCCCCTCGCCGGAATCTACAGAAGCGCAATCAGAATCAGAAGTGCAATGGATTGGTGTCAACAGCTCACATGAGAGTTTCAAAGATCAAGCAAGCGGGAACCCGTCGCGTTGGCGCCAAGATGTTTGACGTGGTGCGATAAGTCGGAGGGGAAAGATGAAGACTGTGTACGGTCGGAGCAATTGTTTTGCGGTTAGGGGTAGAATACACGGAGATTGCGACAGTCGGGGCAAACCAGTCGGGGTAAAACAGGACCCGCAGCCTTAGCGTGGCTACAGAATCAGGGTTCATTTGGGCGACGGACTACGCGGGCGCCGGGACTTCGCGGGAGCACGTTGGCGCGGCGTGGTGGAGCGCCCGTGTGAGGAAATAAATCCTGAACAGACCAATGGATGTTCGGAGCATGTGATTCGCCGTAGTTCCACCTGCAGCGACCGCCCTGGCTACAGAGCGTTCTTGCACAAGATTGATGGCAACACTGTTTGCCGATTGCGGGATTGTTAGGAGAACAGTTGGGGAGGGGAGGGAACTAGCGCGCACAGGTAACTTCGCGGGATGACCTTGGCACGAAGCGCTCGTGTGAAAAGTTGAGACCAATGGGTCTTCGGACTATTGGATTCGCCGTAATTCCACCTGCAGCGACCGCCCTGGCTACAGATCGTTCTTGCACAAGATTGATGGCAACACTGTTTGCCGAAAGATTTGTTTTTGGGGGGGAGGGAGGAAGATTGGGGAGGCAGCGACCGCGCCAACGTTACGCGTAAATCACACAGGTAAGGAGGAGACATCATGATCAATTCACGCGGTAAAGAAACAATAGGAACGACGGAAACTACACTGGGGCTATGAGAATTGATTAGTACAGTAATGGGGTAGGCAGAAATGCAGGCCTACACATTTTTCAGGCGGCGGTGGCTCGGGCCTCGGCAGCTGTGGAATGCAATTTAATTTAGCCAGTAGCTGCAATGATAAGGGGCACATGGCCACGCGTACCTTAAGCGACCTGGACGCCACCCCACTCCAGGGCGCGATTGAAAGCGTCCAGAGCAAGGCCCTGGGTTGTGTAAGCCTTGCGGGCGCCGTGGCCGACACCGCTGATGGCAACGGCCGAGAGAGCGCTGGTAGGAAATAGATGAGGAACCAAGAAATTGAATTGGAGAGAGGGGAGGCTTACTACTGGTCGACGACACCGACAAAGCGGCCGCGAGTGATGGCGTACCACTCGGGGGCGGCGACCTCTTCCTCAATAGCCGTCAAAGGCTCGGGGGGGGTGACAGAAAACACCTGATTGGCGAGGAACGGGCCCGCCTCGTCGCGCAGGAGAGCGACCAGAGGGGCAGGCAGCCCGGCTCCAGGGTTGCGAGGAGCAGGAGCCGCGGGGGCGGGAGGCGCAGCAGCGGGCGGCGCAGCAGGAGCAGACTTTGCGGGGGCGGCCTCGGGCGCCGGCGCTACGGAAGGAGCAGAGGTCGGAGCGGCAGCGGCGGGGTACATGGCCGAGGGGAGGGTGAAGGCAGCTCCCATGATGGGAAAGGGAACGAGCATGACGGCCATCACTGCAAAGGACAGTTAGCGGGGATGCTGAACAGTAGAGGACTCTTACTCAAAGGCGCGGGGTATGCAGCCATGGGAGCGGCAAGAGGAAGGGTGGGGGAAGGAGCAGAGCGCGAGTGGTTGGTCATTGGCGAGGGGGAGGTAGGAAGAAATACTGGGAAAAGACGGGAGTGTCAGCAAGCTTTATATGTTTTTCAGGAGGATCCAGACAAACTTACACATCCAGCCTTTCTGAGACAGCCATACCAAAAGCACAAGCGTGACTGTGTTTGTTTCGTGATCCCGACCAATCCCTTCACTCTCCCCACCCGTACGCTTGATAAATTGACCGGTCAGCGGCTTCAGCGTTGTGCGTCTGTCAGCATACTCACAGTCCGATTCCAGGCAGTCTTCAGTTCGGAATCGCGCAGCAAACCCTCGAGCACGATGCCGCAGAGAGATGGTAAAAGAAAGCGGGTGTCAAAGCGTATGGCGAAGAAGGACCGGCGTAATCTGCGACTCTGGGCTGAAGGCGTGCGCGAGACGATCCTCAAGCCACACATCGCGGGGTACACCGACGCGTTGGAGCGCGGTTGGCGCGCAGAGCGCGACTACGTCAAGGACGTATGCAACGAGTTCCACGCGAGAATATCTTGGCGACTAGCTGACGACGAGGAGCCTGATACCCCGGTGCCCAACTACGACAAGTTCGCGATGCCGGTGGTCGAAGAAATGGACGAAGAAGAAACAACGAGGAAGAGGTTGCGTATCGAGCAAATGAATGCTGTAAGTCGGGTTTGATGATTGTGGGCGCGCACCCCGTGACTTAACTTCTCCTTTTACAGCGTATTGGGCGGTGGCTCAAGTACCGCGCTCGTCGACTGCAAAGGCCTACTCGGATGGATCGAACGCGGGACCCGTGGGCCATATTGCTCGCAAAACTCGCCGGAATCAACTCCCCTCCGAAGGCTCGGCAAGCATTTCAGCAGTACATGCACGAGTCGTACGACGAGGAAATCGCTCCCGCTGTACAAGCTCGCTGGGCAGCATCGTGTGTGGACGAAGACGGGGTGACACTGCGCAAGAAGGCACCGGACGCTCCTTTCAGGGCGAAGGTGGCCCGTCAGTTGTACGGGGAACTGTCCGCGGACGATCAGGCTGGCTTGCGTCGACGCGCACAGGAGGACGCGAAGGAGGCAAGAGACGCGTACTTTGCCGCCATGAAGGGGCCGCCGTCTCGGGCACCAGCCGACCGCCAGAGGTACGCTTTGAGTTCTAGTAGGAAGATACAAAGAAGCTAACGCCACGTCAACAGATGTATTGATAACTTGGGCGGATTCATGTCTGCGATTTTGAGAGGGGTCTCAGAGTACACAGGGCTGCACGGGGTCGTCATATTTGGCGGCCCAATCCCTCAGTTCGGCGGCGAAATTCGCACAGTAACGTATGTCGCACTCGTTGTGCAATTGCCAATTTTGTCTAACAAATTTTTTTCAGGGTCTCACATGGGCGAAATACGGGGCCGAACCCTTGCCATTTCGCTCACTGGGCAAAGGCACGGTTCAATCGAGACGTGCTGGAGTTCATGAAGGAGTTTTTGCGCACGGCGTTCAGTACGTGGATTTGTTAGATTTTTTGTTCTATATCTGATGAGGCTTTTTTTGTCGAAACAGCGCCCGCCATGTGTGCAGAGGCCGCCCTGCCAGACGAAGACCTTCTGGGAAAGGCGCAATACACAATGCCAAACGACGCGGTACACAACGCGGCAGACGCGATAGATCTGGACGGCCTCGCGGACTCAGACTCAGACGACTCCGACTCCGACTCGGAGTCGGACAGCGATGTAGAGACCGAGCTCGAGGAGGATGTGCGTAATCTCAAGGGGAAGCTTGCCGCCAAGAAGAATTCGAAGACGGCGGCAGAGAAGGAGAACAAGGGGAAGGGGAAGGGGAAGGAGGTGGCAGCTTCCAACGAGGGGGGAAGGAAGAGGAAACGCGGCCAGGAGAACGAGAGCGACAGGGCGAAGGCGAAGAAACGCGCCGTTGCTAGCGGCTCGAAAGAGTCGGCCAGGGAGGACGAGGACGAGGACGAGGATGGCGAGGCTTCAGACTCACAAGCCGCCACGTTGGCGCCGCACAAGCCAACGATGCAGGAAGAACGCGCGGTTAACATGGCGCGCAACAAGGCGGCGCTAGATGAACTTAACCGTCAGTACATGCTGGCGCATCCGGAGTACGCGAGGGAGGTAGAGGAGTCGCGCGCGCGGCGCGAAAATGGGGCGAAGCCGAGGGCAAAAAGCAAGGCGAAGCCGAAGGCGAGGGCTGCCCCTCGTCGGTCTGGGCGTCTCTCAGGAGACACCGAGACAGGGAACGGTAGGTTTTTGGGTTTTATAAAATGGATTCGAGGTACTAACGACGTTTATCAGATGACGTGAATATGCCGGATGCGCAACCGTTGCCCCCGCCACCAGAGCGGGAAGACCGCCCGCCGACGCGCCCCGAGCCGCGGCGGAAGGAAAACGAGCAGCCGCCGCCGCCGCCGCCGGCCGCTCAAGGGCCACGAACTGACGTGAATGTGTCAGCCACGGACCTGGGGCAGCAGCAGCAGCAGCCGCCCCCGTCGCCCCCACCGCCACCGTCGTTCTCGCAGCAGCAGCAGCCGCCCCCATCTTTCCCTCCGCCGCCCCCATCGTTCTCGCAGCAGCCGCCCCCGCCGTCGTTCTCGTTGCCTCCGCCGCCGCCGTTGCCGCAGCAGCAGCAGCCGCCCCCATCTTTCCCTCCGCCGCCCCCATCGTTCTCGCAGCAGCCGCCCCCGCCGTCGTTCTCGTTGCCTCCGCCGCCGCCGTTGCCGCAGCAGCAGCAGCCGCCCCCGCCCGCGTTCTCGCAGCAGCCGCCCCCATCTTTCCCTCCGCCGCCCCCATCGTTCTCGCAGCAGCAGCAGCAGCCGCCCCCGCCGTCGTTCTCGTTGCCTCCGCCGCCGCCGTTGCCGCAGCAGCAGCAGCCGCCCCCGTCTTTGCCTCCGCCGCCCCCGCCGCCGCCGTCGCAGCAGCAGCAGCAGCCGCCCCCGCCGTCGTTCTCGTTGCCTCCGCCGCCGCCGTTGCCGCAGCAGCAGCAGCCGCCCCCGTCTTTGCCTCCGCCGCCCCCGCCGCCGCCGTCGCAGCAGCAGCAGCAGCCGCCCCCGGCGTCGTTCTCGTTGCCTCCGCCGCCGCCGTTGCCGCAGCAGCAGCCGCCCCCGTCTTTGCCTCCGCCGCCCCCGCCGCCGCCGTCGCAGCAGCAGCAGCCGCCACCATCGTCTGCGGCAGCAGCGCTGCTGGGGCTGGGGAGCATGTCTCTGAACAACCCTCCGCACTCAGTTGCGCCGTCGCGAGACGGTAGCGCGGAGGACAACAGTGTACCTTCGTTGCGTCCCGCGGACGATGGTACGTGGCTCGCGGAAGTGTACGGCGAAGTGTCAGCGAAGAACCTGGGTGGAGAGTACAACTCACTGCTCAGGATATGGATGTCGTTGGAGCGCGCGTACAAATACGAGAGGAAGACGGGGAAGGTCGCGTGGAACACAAAGTCTGCAGGTCGTCCGGCAGCAGTGGACAAGTGGGTCGGTGTTGGGCGCGGACGCGGAGGAAAGGGTACTCTGGGCAACGGGGTGGGTCCGCCTATCGACGACGTGGACGCGTTCGCTGCGGGGTGGTGGCGTTGGTGGGCGGGTTTCCAGCCGGCTTGGCGCGTAAAGGATCCTGCGCGCGCGGAGAGATTTCTTCGCCAGAACTACCCAGCGGCCAGCGCAGCGAACTGGGGCTCGATGCGCTACCCCGGGCCCAACGGCGCCTTGAATTTCGTGGCCACACTGTACTGGTGGGGGATGGCCGTCGCTGCGAAGGGAAGTCCTGCTGAGTCCTGGTGGGAGGCGGTGGAGGAAGTCAGGTGGATGCTGACTGGTCTCCTGGCCGTTGAGGACGCAACGCAGGAGGGACGGGCATAATGTCTTTCCCTTCCTTCCTTGTCCTGCTACCTACGCATTTTGTTTTGTATTCTCGGACTTCGTTAATTCTCGGACTTCGTTATTATTTGATTGTGTACTACCAGTATGGAATGATGATTGGGTTGATGTGGAGCTGGGAAATGAAAGAAAGTTCAAGTTCAAGAAACAGGCAGGAACTGAGAAAAATTTGGACTGGGGAGACTCGACTTTGACTTGTAAAGAAAAAGGTGGGGAGATGACGTCACCTTATGATCTGATCGAAAATAAGGTACTGAACTTGTGCATGTATGTAAGTAACAAAAGTGGGCAGGTTGAGCGAGGAGGTACAGTTGAGGTTTATGGTATGGCTGAGGAGGGAGATGTGCGAATGAGGGGAAAGTGTAAATACAAGGAAAAATGAAAAAAAAAGTGCGGAGGGGAGAACACGTGAGGGGGGTGGGAGAAGGTGGGCAGCTGGGAAGGAAAGAAGATGGGAAAATCCCTAATAAGGAGGAGGAGAGGAGAAGGGGAAGGGGAAGTGCCGAACGAAGGAGGACGCATAGGCAAACAATGCCAAGCGGGAACGGGGTATGCCGAAGCAGGGGAAAAGTAAATAGGGCCAAAGAAGCAGCGGCGGAGCAGCGGCAAGCAGTGGGGTTGATGGGTGCAATATTTGATGTGGGCGAAGGGAAATTGATGGCACCAAGGACCAAATATAATGCAAATAGCCGCCGGAGGGCCCCAAAATGGCAAGGAAAGGGGCCGGGAAGCCGGCCAAAACAGCCCCGCAAGCGGGCCAAAAGGTGTGGTTTCAGGCCTACACAGGCTGTGGCTACAGCCAGGGATATAGGCAATTTGGCCCCCTGGCTACAGCCAGGTCATTTACACTATATATTACTGCTACGGCTCACTTTAGTTTGCAAGGCTTACTGTATTGTTCCTAACTCGCCATTGAATCTGGGGATAGGGCCACCCAGCATCAAATACCCTTGAAGCCCCGTCGCCTCATGCAGCCCCCTCATAATGGGTGCGACAAAACGGCCGAACTTATCGATACAGCTATTTTCCATGTCAGTCCTAAGTCATAAAAATCGCATCACAAATCACACGTACGCCTGACGAGCTTCGGGGGATTTGGATGGGCCATCCTTCATGCCCTTTTCGAACTTTGCTTTTGCTTCCTTCGCTTCGTTCTTGGCGCGGAGGCGGATGGCGGTTTTGCGATCGTCCGGCAAGTTGTCAAAAATTTCTCGGGCCAACGCGGCCCGAAATGGAGCGTTTGGTTGACCCACCCTCACGCTGCCGTCGGGCTTGATCGAGTCCGCCGCCCAGCGGTCGGGTACCAGAGGTGCGATTTCTGTTTGGTATGACTCGTGCATGTACTGCTGCCAACCCTGTCTAGCCTTCGGAGGGACGCTCAAGCCGGACAGTTTTGCCAAGAGGACCGCGAAGGGGTTGTCGCGCCATGCGACCTTCGCAGAGACACCGCGGCGGAGAGAGCGGACCCGGTATTGAAGCCAGCGGCGGATTCGCTGGGTCGTTGGTCAGAACGCGAGATGTCACAGATGTCACATCACTTGCCTTATTCAGCTCGTCGATACAAAGGTGCCTCGACGTCTGTTCCTCCTCCGACAACGATTCCTCCACGGGTGGCGCAAAGGCATCGTAAACCGGTAGCGGCAGTTCAGGCTCCTCGTGGTCCGCCAGCCGCCACGAGACAAGGGAGTGGTACTCATTGCAGACTTTCTGCAGATAGTCGCGCTCCGCTCGCCATCCTCTTTCCAACGCGTCGGCATATCCTTTGATGTGAGGGCGCAACAAGCTCTCACGAGCGCCCTCCGCCCACATCTTGTTACTTTTTCGCAACTCCTTGGCCTTCCGTTTCCATGTCCTCTTGCGTTGTCCGGCACGGCGTCCCATTTGCACTACTTCGCTATTATTCGGTCAGAAAACTCAACGTGTTATAATATGGGCATCTCACCTATGGCTGCGATTTTTCCTTAGTTCTGAGCGAGGGGTGGCGGTTACGAAGCAAGGCTTTGGCGATCAAACACGAAACAATTCTCCAAACACATCCACACCCGCAAGACACACCCTCGCCGAATCGTTTTTAACCGGTAATCACGGGCCTAGATCCTCCTCTCCCCTCCCACATGCATCTCGATACAGTGAGCCCCGCCCACCTCCCCGCCGTCTTACGCTAACATATTTCACAGGACACTCACATTCACCGACACGTCCTCCTCTATCCCCAGGATGAGGGCGCCCGCCGGTACAGCTGCTGGATGCTGAAAGGACCTGTCCCCACCCTCGAGTCCGTCGGCGGCTGCATCTCCTTCAGCCCCGCGGAATGTCGCACCTGTCCCAAACCCTCCATGACGTATACAGACCTCGCCCCGGGCCTTTCATTCACGATTCTCATGTCGTGTCCACACCATTCCGACGCTCGCCTGTCGCCCAACCAGGCGATCATCAGAATCTTGCCCGAAGGGCAAGCCAGCCTCGGTAACCTGTGGATCGTCAAGCACAAGGCGCCGCCCGGCAGCAGCCCCACCATGTCGAACAAGCGACTCCCTGTCGTCGACTTCGACGATGCTGATCTGCCCTATATGAATGAAATGGTGCGCCGGTGCGTCGTTCGTTTCTTATCCCTCCTCCTTCCTCATCGTTGTAATTTTTCCACAGATGGGTTGGTCATTACGCGACCCACACGCTTGTACCTCAATGATAGTTTTTGCATTTGTCGCCCCTAGTACCATTATGAATACAAATTCTCTCATGCCGTCATTTTCTAACCAGCTTCGCATCTCAGATCTCACCAATCGAAATCTCCCATCAGCAACCTCATCTCTTCGGCTGCTTTCTTCTCGCGTACCAACTCCATTTGAATGTCCTCCCGCAATAATGGCCCCGTCCCTGCGTACTACGACATCGATAGCGACAGCGACACCCCCATCCTTGTCTTCGATATCGACAGCGGCAGCGACAGCGACACAGACGACGATGTGGTGCCCGATTCTCACCCCCTCGATCTTCCCGACGAAAGCATAGGCCGCCTCACCCTTGAAGAAAACACAGGTTAGGTTCATCCCGCCAGACGGTGTCTCGCTCACCTATCTTATTTAGGTTCCCGCACCCCACCTACTCCGCCGCCACCTTACGAACAGTCTGCCTCTGCGTCACGTAGGAGGAGTTACATTTTCACCTCTCCCCGCCGCACGGGTCGCACTAACGACTGGTTCGTGTTGTTAAGCACGGGATCTGTAATCTTTCTCACTCGTTATTAGGTCTGAGGCGGCGGAAGCAACACAAGGTTCACCACTGGCGCTTGTGCGCGCCGTACATCAGCCTCGTTCTCGACCGGCTTCGAGAAACCCCACCGCCTACGTAGTCTTCCGAGGCCGTAACATCGGCGTCCGCCTTACCTGGTTTGTTGGGCTCCAATCTTACCGCCTCCTCATCCCTCTCACTGTATCTTCAGGCGCGAAGTTCAGGCCGACACCTCGGGCGTGCGATTCTCCCTTCAACAGGGCTATCGTAACGAGGCCGACGCGCAAGCTGCGTTTGACCACGCCCACGCCAATGGGTGGACATGCACAAGCTCCGAGTGGGCCCCCACCCCAATCACTCGCTCCCAGGCGCCGCTCCCTGTCACTGAAGAAAACCCCTCCCCTTCTCACTTGTCCTCGCGCCGCCCGGATGACCCGTGGTATGTGGTTTATGCCGGCGTCAATCCCGGGATATTCCCAACGAGGTGCGTGTGTTTGATGCCCTCCTCCAACATCTAACGTGTCACAGCCTCGAGTGTGCTCTGAACGTGCTGGGCATCTCTTGCTCTTGGTATGAACGCGCTGAGTCTTACAGTGCGGCCGTTGTTGCTTTCCACCGGGCCCTGGATCGCGGAGAGGTTCATGTGCGTTTGGAACGGCGGGGCCGCGGCGGGTAGTAAATTAGTTATACGGTTGAAGTGCTATCAATATTATCATTTTTTGGCATACACGCGAGAATTTCCATGGGTTCTGGAGGAATGCAGAGGCCAGATGTATTGTCGACCGCGCCCACGATCGTTCAAACTTCAAAAGGTCAGTGAAGCGTCAACCAAAAGTGGAAACTGGTGCACTCACTACACAAATCTGGAGCACTCATCACGGCTTTATGCTCAAACTTGCACCGTCTGCAGTCCCCTGCCTGGTGCAGCCAACCCTTTGAATTTATTTACATACATTGCTTCGATGCTTTTGAATGTACCTGCAAGATCGTAAGACGCGTCTGTATTTGACTGACTTGATAACTCCCCTTCAAAAGTCGCCCAGTACTGAGTGATGGTGAAATTAAATGTCCTCCGCAGGGAGAATCCAGTACAAAACAAATCCCAGAAAATTTGACTCACTAGTACCCAGTATCTACTGTCCAGTGGCCCAAAAAAAAGGATGGCAGGCAATATGAGGCTAGGAAGTAACGCCTTTCATATATCCGTACCGCACACATGTTGAGTTTGCGAAACATTCTTGCTCAAAATCTCGTCAGATGGTCGTCTCGCCAGATTTATTGAAATCGGCTTCCAGGCTACATTGAGAATGTTCCCCGATTTTTGCGCCGCGTTGAATTAATCTCAGGAAGAGTAGAGAGATAAAGTACGGTGAAGTTGAGCCAATTTAGGGAAGATCGGTAACTCCCGGCAGCCATCATTTCTACTTTGCCATGCGCGTCGACGACGAAACTCGCCGCTTGATGGGCAGCATTTACTCCCATCGGTACTACCGCAAGTGTGTGTGCTCCCCGCTCAATATACCTTTCTAAGACTTCAAAAGACACCGGGAAGAGCGCAACCGCAAGACAAGGGAGCGGATGGCGCGCCTGCGTGCAGAGGAAGCCAGCCTCCCTCCCGACGTTCTAGAGAGCCGACTTGAGGCTCGCCGCGAGGCCGCCCGCCGGTACCGGGAGAAGAATCGTCGGCAGATTGCATTGAAAGCCCGAGAACGACGGGCTCAGTTACGGTGTGTCTCTATCTCCCGTCTAACCGGGCTTGGTCACGGAGCACAACCACTCAGAGAACAGGTTCGACGACGTGACCTGGGTACTTAGCATCTGTTGTCTTATCCTCGCACAATGTCCTCGCACAATGTCAATAAATGCATTGCGCCCAATTCCGTACGCTATATATCACGACCTCGGACTAATTTTCTTCTGTGGGCGCGACAGCCTTCCTCTTGCGGATTCGAAGAGCGCGTGGGTCGGGACGTCCGTGGGCTCGAACGCGTGTCATGCAAGCCTCGTAGTCCTTGCGAGCTCGGCGACGCTGGGCGCAGTGCAGGTGGCGCTTTCGGTCAGCCTCCGGAATGAGGCCTGGATCATTGGAAGGCGAGTACCGAACGGGAAAACACCGTCGGGGCGGGAAACCTGCGAAATTGTTTAGCCCCAAAGATCAAGCATGGTAAAGATGGGATGGGCGCGCACGCTGGGTCGAAGTATCATCCTCGGCCGGGGTGTTGTCTCTGGTGCTGGACATGGCGGGCTGAAGGTAAGTGCCTGGGGAATATCACGGTCCAAAAATCACGCCGTACTATTTAGCCGGCGCGCAAGAGCATTTAAACGGGCAACTCTTTCCAGGAACCGCCATGTCGCCATGCAAACCGGGGGTTCCCGACTCCAAGTACCAGGCGACCAACGAGGAACAAAACGGTGACGACGACGTCCCGCAGCTCGTGCTGCAGGAAGAAGACAGTGACGACGAGCTCCCCGAGCTCGTGCCGCAGGACCAAGATGTCGCCGACGAGGCGCGCACGGGTGAGTTTCTGTTATGCCATCCTTGTTTCTGTCTAATGAATTTTTTCTGTCAGCGTGTGCAGCGGCGTTCTGGAGCTATCGCGCAGCACCCGCCGAGTCCCACTTTATTTTCCGTGCTTATCGTCGGAGGCAGACCCACTTTTTGTCAAGCGCGGGTACGCTGACTCAGGGCTTCTCTGATTAATCACTAATAACAATTTCGGGTACAGATTCTCAGATGGGAGAGCGATACGCGGCCGCCGACTTCAGCTTGACCTTGAGCGCACTCAGCGCTCTCGATGCTCCCGTTCTTGCAGCCCACAGCAGCTACGACCTCGCGTGTGCTGGAGCGTACCTCAAGACAAAACCACAGCTTTCTAAAAAGCGGGCATGGGCGGATCTCCCCGATGTCACATGCGTATGCCAGTAAGGACATCGGTTTGTCTCCGCGTCACCAATAACTGATGTCTGTTTCAGCAAATCTCACGGCATCGATCGACAATCGTGCCCGTACGAAGGACACAGCGTTGCCGCCCGCGCGGGAGCCCATTGGATACTGCGAGGCAAGTTGTGAAAGAGGAAGGGAATTAAAAATCTTAGCTATTGCACTTTCAATATATTCGGTTGGGCACAGCACAGTGGTGTATTGGCAAACGAAACGCGACAAGAACTAAGTAGAGGAAATGCCCCAAGTCCCCCAAGTCTCGGCGGCGCCCCAGGTGTCGGCAGCACCCCAAGTCTCGGCCGCGCCCCAAGTGACACAATTGTCGTCGTCCCAAGCCTTGCGACGGGCCCTCATGGCTTCCAATTCCTCCTCCGAAAAATTTTCAAGGCTCCAACCGCCCGCCACCCAATCTTCGGGGGTGGATGGGGGCCCCAGCGGCTGATTTGCGCGCCAATCGGCGCCACCATTGGCGCCCCAACCCGTCCCGTCATCAAAATACTTCGCGGTGGGCGGAGGGCTTGGGGTGCGGGTGGGGAGAGCGATCGCAGCAAAGAAGGCGTTGTTCGCATCTACCTCCTCTGCAAAAAACTGAGCCATCGCGAAAAGGCAACGGAGAGATCCACTTACGCTGACTGATCCCGGGGTACCAAAGGCGGGCGCTGTTGCCTATAAGGCGCGCTCGTCGCGCTCTTCGTGTGGCCGCAGCTTCCGCCGATACTGAGGAAATTGGTTGGTTCAGCAAAAGGAGAGATTAGCTAGGGCGCTCACAGAGGCGGCGACTTCGGTGAGCGCGGCGGGCTGGGGGCATGATGGTCAGGGTGTGGAATAGCAGCCGCGGGTCCAGAAGGCCTCGTGGCCCGCGTGATGTCTCAATGTTGGGGTCGCAATATTGATTAGGCGGTCGAATTGCGACAGGAAAACACATGAGAGAGGACCGCGTTTAAATTAAAACCGTGTACGCACATCCAGCCACTGATTCGTCGACACCACCATGGAGGACTCGGAGCCACAAGTCGAATGCGCGGACGGTTACAAACCCTTCCTCATCCGCGACATGCAGGGCGACCCGGACCAGGTGATGGTCCTCAGAGCCCGGGAGCGCGCCAAGCCCAAAGGTCCACCGATGGCGTGCACATGGTGCAAGGTCGACGACGTGCGCCTATTCCGTTGCAGGGATTGCTTCGTTGGTCTTGCTGCCTGTCTGCGCTGCCTTTTGGTGGCGCATCTCGAATGGCCCTTGCACGCACCGGAGGTAATTTCTTGTCTTTTTGGGTTTGTCGGTCGCATCTAACACATGAAACAGGAATGGCTTGGAAATTATTGGAAGCGGATGTCACTTACAGATATCGGATATGTGTACCGACGCGGGCACGATGGCCTGGACTGCCCGAACCCCGCCGAAGTGGAATTGCGAAAGCTGCCGGGGCTGCATGGGGAAGTCGAGATCTGGGTGCAGGATTGCTTGTGCGACGCGGAAGTGGAGTAGGAGTTCATTGCCAAGGAGCTCAAGCCCATGCGCTTAGACCGGGCGCCGCCTCACGAGACAGCGCGAGAAAAACAGGCGCACGACACCAAGGGTGTGCTGATGAATCTGGGGTTTGATTTGGCTGCTCAGTAGTTTGATTCCCTGTATAATGGCCATGCTTTCATTTCTATGAGTTTGCTATTTCTTTCCAGTGGCGTAGTGAGTGGCGTAGTGAGTGTCCCAGGAGCGTAGTGAGTGTATCGTGATTGTGGTGAGTGCATCGTGATGTAGTGAGTGGATCGTGATGCCCGATGGTCCGGTGCTCTGATGGGGGCTGTGTTGATCGCGTGTTTTTCTTTACTGTTACCGAGAATGCGAAAATCCGGCCCACCGCAAGCTGCAAACCCCAGAGCGACGCTAAGTAAGCACGCAGGTGCGTTTAGGGTTCCGACTGGGTTCGGCTGTTTGACTATTGTGATTCTGACTTGGGACTTGCGCAATGGCCAGGCGCGACGCGGATATACACTACGATGAAGACGCCGGAGCCGCAGACTCCGCCTACCGAGCAGATCGTGGTCATTATGTTTCCACCGACGGGGCACGCGTGCTCAGCGAACTTTCCAATGTGAGGCCCCAGAAACGGCGTCGTGGCGTCGAGGATTTGGCCGATGAATATGCCACATGGACCCCCGTTGCAGACGGCGACACCGATGTCGTCAACGCATACGCGGACACCGTCACCTCGTACGACGTGTCTCCAGACGACGACGACGAGGAGACGTTGAAGCGTAAACGCTACGCGAGCTCAGTGAGTCTGCTTTTTATCTTCATCGTTGGTGGAATACTTTTACTAACTATATTGGCATTCAGGATGATCCGATGTCTCTGTGGAGGCCGCTAGCACAGGATTTCCTGGAGGCGCTGATGCGGCGCGAGGGTCTCGGCAACTACACGTCAAATCCTGCGTGCAGCTGCTGTAAAGCGACATACGGCCCCGGGGTGCGCATTTTCCGTTGCGACCAATGTGGGGATTATCTCCAGTGTGGGACGTGCGTGCTGTCGAGACACGCGCAGAATCCGTTGCACTGCTTGAAGGTTCGTAGCTAATAATTTGGGGGGTACTTCGGCTGTACTGATGGCTTGACACAGGAGTGGACTGGTGTGCATTGGATTGAAGCCGCGTTATGTGGCCCGGAGGAGAAACGCGGCCTGGGTTTAGTTTACCAAGTGGGCCATCATGGCTTCCCGTGCGAGTGGCCGGCGGCGGGGGAACGGTCGATGGTCGTGATCGACGTCACGGGCATCCACACGCTCAGGTATCGCTTTTGCGGTTGCGACAAGAGCCGGCGCGTAGTCAGTGGAACGTTGGGGCAACTAATCGGCAACGGATGGTATCCCGCAACGACGATCGACCCTACCACTTGCGCGACGATCCAAGTGCTCGAATTATTCCGTCTCCTGAACGTCGTGGGCAACATGAACGTGCACGACTTTGTTGGAGCTCTGGAGCGGAAGATGGATCCAACTCTAGTGTCGTCTATACCGGTGGGTGTTTTCGATACGGCTGAGTTAACGAAAGTCTCATTCTTTGTGTTTTAGGATCGGTACAAAGCATTTGGGCGCATAACGCGCCAGTACGCTTGGCTCCTGCGTGGGAAGCGCTGTGGTCGCGCGCATGAGGAGGACGGCCTGGAGAAGACTGCGCCGGGTGGAATGACGGTACCATGTTGGCCGTGCCCGCATGATGGAAAGAATTTGCCCGAGGGCTGGAGGGACGTCGACCTCGCGTACCGGTAGGTTTGACCTCTACTTTGACTGAGCGTCCGACCTGATGGTTATGACAGGTTTCTGTATATGTTAATCCTTGCAATGGATGCGAATTTCAGATTGAAAAACCGGCTACGCAGCAATGAGACCCAAGACCCTTCGCTCGGTTCTGGGAAGGGGTATTTTGTCGAGCAAGACGGCTTCAAGAACCACCTGAAGCACTACATCGCCGAGAAGGACGTGCGTACAGATTGTTTGGTTCAGGCAGATGACGATGCTGACATTTTTTGTAGGTGAGTTCATGCATCGCGTTCGCCGCTCTCTTGCAAAAAGAGACGCGGATCACGACAGGTCTCCGTTGCTCTGGGGTGGGTGGCTGCGTATGCGCGCGGCACGGTGTCGTCCGCCCGCAGGGCCTGGGCGACTTGCAGAAGGGGGAACGGTATGAGTGGCTTGCAATTCCATAAAAAACAAAGCTGATTTGTGTGTGATTCAGCTACGCTAACATGGATTACATCCTGTTATCTGCGTTAATGGGCGTCACTTTGGTGGCTCTAGCGATCTCGTACGACATCGCTTGCCAGTGGAAGATCAATCTTGGGAAGCGGGCAGCAAAAATAAAAGAGACAACCTCGCTCACCACAGATCTCACCGACTTTGAGATTCTGTTCGCGCTCCCCGTTTGGCATGCCGGGGCGCACGAGACCAGCTGCCAGATGGAGAACTCCCTCAGCTACGCCGTGGGGGTGGGGAGGACAGACGGCGAGGGCATTGAGAGGACGTGGGCTATATTAAATCCCCTGGGCTTCTCGACGAAGGAGATGGGGTATGGGGCGCGGCAAGATGCGATCGAAAACAAGGTGGATAATATTAACTGGGAGAAAAACATTGGACAAGGTACGTGCTACTGTTGACGAGAGATATAGATGTTAATAGTCATTTGCAGGGGATACTCTCGCACGCAAGCTGATCGTGGCAATCGCCGAGCGCGATAAGCAGGTCGCCGACTTCGAGGAGGTCAGTCGCACCGTGGCGAAGGATACTCGGAAGAAATGGCAGAACCAGATCGACGAGTGGTTAGCGGACCGATCGAAGCCCAACCCGTACTTCCGGGAGGGGGGAAAGAGCGGTAAGCACTATCGTCTTCTTTGCGGGGACACAAAGGAAATAACTGACCGAGTGTTAGCGGGACCCAGCGAGGCCGCGGTCTTTCTCGACCTGAAAAACGCTGAGGCGAAGGAAGCTGCGGAGGGGCGAGAGGCAGTGTCGGAGTCTACGTCCACGGCGGCGGCGTTTGTGAAAGCGGGGGTACAGCTGGAAGAAACGCAGTACGTGAAAACAGTCTGAATACAGGACGACACTGACCCATTTCCTGCCAGGCGACGAATCCACGCTGAAGTGAAAGGAGTAACGCTGGTGACGGCCGATCGCGCAAGCCAGATTCAAGAAATGCGTATCTCCTTCCTCAAGAAGTTCCGCACCTTTGAACGCCTGCAGAAGGTGTATATGCCAGGGCTGGCGGTTTGGAAGGAGGCGGAGGAGGACAAGCGGGATCCAGACCTTCCGCCGCCGAAGGCAGAAGACCTGAAGTTGTGGATGCCTTCCGAGGTCCCGGCGCCATCCCGACGCCAGGTTTGCCGCCGGGGCTTGGTGGATGTGGAGGCGCGGGTGCGAGAGGCGCAGTGCGTCGACGCGCTGAACGACTTGCGGACGCGGCTGCACACGCAGAAGCATCTGGTGACTTGGCGAAACGCGAATTCGGTGGGGCAAAGGGCGGCCACGCGGTCTGCCACGCTGATCGGACGCGTCGGGGACCGGATCGCGAGGGTGGCGGCGAAGTACCGGCGGGCGCGCGACGGGCTGATTGCACTGAAGGGCGCGGCGTATGCTCCGCAGTTCAAGGAGCTGCAGCAGTCGGATTTGAATGCGAACATCGAGGAGGAGAGCGACGCCAAGGCGCGCAAGAAGTTGGCACGCATTGGCTCCTCGAAGCGCGCGCGAAACGAGCCGTCCGATAAGAAGAGGGTGTTCTCTTGGATTTGGACCGTGAACGGCGGTCCAGGTGAGGATGAGGCGACGCTACATGACTGTAAGTGAGAATTGTCCGGTGAGAGGGCCTTCTAACGACGTTATGAGACAGGTGTTCGTGTGGAATGGTCAAAAGCAAAGGCGCGGAAAATCCGATGGGTCGAGGAGGTCCAGCTGTTGCGAGAGGAGATGAAGAGGGTGTTGCGCATGCTGCGCACTATCCAGAGGGAGTGGATGGCGCGCGCGGAGCAACGGGAGAATATCGACCAGGAGCTGGCGGGCGGGCTGAAGGCTTACGCGATGCGCCAGGTGTACGTTCATCGGCGCATTGCGGAGTCTTTCCATGCGGGGTGGGACTGCTCGCATGCAGCGGCGGTGCGCGGCGTGGTGGAACGGGACGGCGGGGTTTACCAGGAGCTGCTGAATGGAGACGGTGTTGACAAGGCTCCGTCGCCAGGGCCTTCGAGCAGACGTGCGCAGAGTGTGGGTGTAGAGGAGGAGGCAGTAGGGCGGGTGACACGGAGCCGTACGAGGGCGAGTTAGTTAGTCCGGATTAGGACTTGGTAGAAATTACTTTCCCAAAATGGCAATCGTTCTGGTCGAAAGACTTGTAAAATCCAAGTTCCGAGGGAGTCCGAAAGCTCCGAAAGAAGTTTGGCACCGACGGCTGACTGAGTAGCTACGCGGAGCAGTGAAAATGGCTGTTTGGCTAGGGACAGCCAGCCGCCTGGCTGGGTTCGCGCATATTGCAATCGCTACCCCTGGCTGTGTACAGCAGTGAAGGCTTTATGTTACACCTACGGGTGCTACTACCTTGCTCATGGGGTCGAGCCATTATTTCCCTTCGACATCGTTGAAGCCACATACATGATCAAAATCTCCGGAGAACAACTTTCTACCGAGGAGTTGATCGGGATGCGAGCACTGCAGTTGATGAAACGTCCGGAAGAATTATCCGACTTGCGAAGCAAGGTGTACGAATCCCGGGTTAAAAGCGCCAGACAGTGGGAAAAGGACAACAAAAAGAAGATCAAGGATTTCGATTTCCCCTCGGGCTCCCTCGTACTTTTACGAAACTCCTCCGTTGAAAACGAGTGGTCGCGAAAAGCCAAACCACGCTATTCGGGGCCCATGGTTGTCATCCAGCGCAAATCGGAGGGTTCATACGTAATCGCGGAAATGAACGGCGCCGTCTCCAAAACGCCGGTCGCCGCCTTCCGACTAATCCCATATTTCCCACGATCCCGAATTAGGGTTCCTGTCACCAGCTTCGTGGAGCCGAAAATACCCAAACCCAAGAAAGGAAAGGAACCGCAATGGGGAGACAACGGAAGGAGGCAATTCGAGGGGCAGTCAGCGATCCCTGAATAAGAAGAAGTAGAAAAGGATGAAGCAAGACACGGACTTCCAGAATCCATTATGCCAAAAACCCTGTAATTTCGCCTAAACTCTCACTTCAATTTCATTCTTTCCTCCGAAAACTTCGACTCCCTTTTCGTCTCCCTCGCCGAAATCGCCCCAAAGAAATGAACCAACGAAAGAATAACTCGGAAACCTCCTCTGGACAAAACTTCCGGAAAGGGTCTCCCGGGGAGAAAACCGGAATAGCGCACTTAAACCCAGTCGGGAAAAACTTTCCAGGGAGGCCAAGGACATGTCCTGCGCGACCGATTCCCGAACGCTTGGGAAACCAAGGAGGCGCGCGTTCCGGCTAGAATCTCCTGATTCGAAAGAAGAAGCCGAAACCTCCACGAATGCGAAAAACATGAAATCCGACAATACCATGCCTCAGTGGGGAATCAAACCCCAGAGCTCCTCAGAAAGAAATCCAACGCATACTTGGAGAGGACCCACACCTTGTGCCACTGAGGCTATGATAAAGAACGGGCTTCGAGTATTTCACCAAAAGGGTACGGTCCCGCCTCCTCTCGGAGAGGAGGCAGGATCAGTATGCCACGATGGGGAGTCGAACCCCGGGGTCCTCAGAAATGATACCCTATTGGCGAAGTTCAGAGGATGCGCACCACTGCGCCATCGCCACCCGTAGGTGTACCATAGAGCCTATTTCCCTGGCTGTAGCCAGAAACATATTTTGCCTATTGCTCTGGCTGTAGCCAGGGCCTGGCTACGCATAAATTTGACCTACCTAGGGCTCACTGAGGCCGGCAGCCATTCCGGAGGGCAGTCACAAGGCTTTCTCACGTCGGAAACACATATTCGCGGCCATCAGTGGGCATCAAAAGATCAAGTATCTTTCTTTTTGGCCGTCCACACATTATGTACCCTAATACCACTACGCCAAAGTCCAAAAAAGGCAATTTAGATAAAAAGTCCGTGCCTGCTACGATTCCCCCCAGTGCTATTCCACCCTCAGGCACGCGCCACACATCCGCCGCGAGCGCAGCGTCTATGTTCCAGCCCGCGTAACGCACTCTCCCGCCGCCTACACGTCCTCCACTACCGTTTCGTCGCCGGTGACCTCATTCACCGCGGCTGCAGCGTCGCCGCCCCCGTTCCCCACGGCTCCGAGGCTGTCTCCGCTGGGGCCCGCCAGCCCCTCCGAAGCCTCCGCAAAGGCCGCCATCCCCTCCGCCAGTGCGGCATCATCACGTACTGCCATTCGCACCGCGGTGGCAGCGGACGTGTCCCAGCTCGTCTTGAAGCGGCGAGCGATCTCTCGTGCGCCCGCCGCCTGCCGCGCTGCGTAGGCTTCCAAACCCCCGCGCAGCTCCGGCGAAACACCCGCGCGCCTCGATGCCCGCCGCGTCTCCCACCATTGTGCGCGCCATCGGAGGAAACGAAGCACACGCTTCATCTCCTCGCGCAAGAGCGCGACCTCCTCCTCCCAGCGCTCTTTCCGCGCTTTGGCCTTCGACCATTCCACGCGAACAGCTACAAGGTACGTTTCAGTATTGCCATCCCCGTTAGATGTGGGCCCACTTACAGCTGTGTAGCTGGACCTCGTCCTCTCCTGGTCCTCCCCCTTCCGTCCAAATCCAGGAGAAATGCTTCTCCTTCGATGATAGCGCGGGGCCTTTTCGCCGGTGTCGCGACGACCCGATTTCCCCAAGCCTTCTCCGCGCCCTGGCGTCGATCTCCCTCTCCTCGTCGAGCTGTACATCAGCTGCTTTCAGCTCCCGAAACGTCGTTGCGGCCTCTCGCCCCCTCAGCGCTATCAGCGCCAATCTACTCCGCCTGTATTTCGCCGCTGCTGCATCCACGCGTTCACCGATCCTTCCGATTAATGTGTAGGACCGTGTCGCCGCACGTTGTCCGGCCACGTTGCCGTCCTCCCTGTGGTCCAGGAGATGGCGTTTGGCGTGCAGGCGGGTTCGCAGCTGCCGGAGCGCGTCGCTACATTGGCCCTCCCGCAGCTTCGCCTCCATCTCCGGGAGGCCCTTTTTACACCCTGCCTCTCTGTCCGCCGCCGTTCGCAAGCCAGACGGCAGGTAAAGCTTGATGTCTTCTGCTTGGGGTGGTGGCAACTCAGAGTCGCGCGCGTCTTCCTCCGCCTCCAGCTCTTCAACGGCCTTCGTCATGTAGACCTCTTGGAGCTTGCGAAACCTGCCGAGCTTCCTGAAGAATGCCCGACGCATCTCAGTGAGCCGTTGGCTCTGCTCCGCGGCAAGGACCGTGCGTCCCTTCACCTCAAGCCTGATTCGACGCCTGGGCAAATACGAGGTCAGTATCGCGACTCTCGCATGGCAACGAGCAACTTACTGCGTTTCCTCTAATTGCAGCCCGGCCGTTAAAAACGCGGTGACGCTGCTGCCGTGCAGCTTGCCACCTCCCGTCGCGGCCTCTTGCGCTTCGTCTTTTGTCAGCGAGAGTCGGATCTCAGCTTCGCTCGGGCCACCTGAGTTTTGTGATGTCAGTTCAAACGCCAGAGCTGCGCACGACTGGCGCGACGTACCTCCTGTACCATCCGCCATCTCGTAGGGGTTGGGCTTGGTGTTATCTGCCTTCCACGCGTCTATCTCCTTCTGCCACTTCTTCCGGATCTCTTTCTTGAGCGTCCGGTCCACCTCCGTGAAGGCCGCGACCTGGCGGTCGCGCTCGTCGATGGCGAGTATCAGCTTTCGGGGTAGGGTGGTCTCTAAATTGAGTTAACACCGTTTCGCAATAGAATGGATATACGCATCGCTCACCTTGCCCAATGTTCTTCTCGAAATTCAGGTGATCGATCTTGTCTTCAAGGGCATCGTGGCGTGCTCCCATCCGCATCTCCTTCGTCGCCCAGGCCAGTGGATTGAGATGCGACCAAGTTCGCTCTATCCCCTCTCCGTCCGTTCGCCCAACGCCGTCGACGTAGGTGAGGGAGTTCTGTACCTGGCAGCTCTTCTCGTGCGCCGCTGCGTGCCACACGGGCAGTCCAAAGAGCAGCGTGATTGCGGCCAGATTGAGGCGCATATGCTCGGGCATCTGCGCGATCCGGCCAGGCAAGTTGATCTTCCACTGACATGCGATGTCGTAGGAGATCGCCAGGTACAGTGCGGTGATACCGAGCACCGCGCTCAGCATAATGTAGTCCATATTCGAATATCTGCCCAACGATTGAGTCATCTCCTTCTCGTGGCCGAAAACAAGACTTACCTTTCGCCCTTTTGCAGGTCGCCCATCCCCTGAGGGCGAACCAGCTCGTGGCGTGCACATACGACGCCCCCGACGCCCGAGCATCTCAGACCCGTCGTCAGGCGAGTGTCCTTCTGCATTAACGCGGCGAACGCAATGCAGGTGCTTACCTGGAGTTCATCGTCGTCAGTCAGTCAAACTCGTTGAGTTCAAAGACTTTGCTTACATCTTTCTCAGCGACATATCCCTTCAAGTGCTCCTTGTACGGTGCCTCCTCCACCAGGTGGCCCCACCCGGAACCCAGCGGTGGGTCGTCGTGCTCGTTAGCGCGTATGCGATTCTTCAGCCGAAAATTGGCGTCCATCGCCAGCAGCAGCATATATAAGAACCTGGACCAATTGTCAGTTCTCACCCCATTCGCAGCAAACCCGCAGCTTACTGAAATTCGGGTGATACGTTTCGCCATCCCTCAGGAAGATTCTTCCCATCGTGCGGACACGTCCAGCAGAGTACCGCGCACTCGCCGTTTTCCGTTGCCCACACTCCGTCGGGATCATGTGCCCGCGCTGCCCGCAGCATGCGTTTCAAAAACGCATATTGGCGCGACATGCGTCCAAACGCCTTATAACGATCCTAGGTGTCCCCAATCCGGTAAGATGTTGGCTCAAAAAAAAAGATGTGTGCTACTCACCGGCACCGCGCCGGTTTGTGACGCATTGGTGAGGCGTTCCAGCGTCCCGACGAAGTCGTGGACGTTGATGTTGCCCACGACACTCAACAAGCGGAACAACTCCAGCGACGCGAACGTCGCGCACGTCGCCGGATCCACCGTGGTGGCCGGATACCACCCGTTGCGGAGGAGCTGCTCGAGGTTTGGGGCACGGTCGGACTTGTCGCAGGCGCAAAACTGGTACTCGACGGTGTGGATGTAGTCCATGTCCATCACCACCATCTCCCTCTTTGTCGGCGCCGGGTGTGGGCATGGGTGACCGCCATGACCAAGTTGGTAGACGAGCCCCAGGCTGTTCAGTGTCGTGGTAACCCAGTAGTTACCCTTCCATTCCTGTATCGTGGCGTCAGAACCAATTTGCCACGACAAAGCAAAACAAACCTGCGGTTTGTGCAATGGGGAGAGTGCGTGTCGCGCCAACAAGCACTCTTTGCACTGAAAAAACTCCCCGCACTCCCTGCAACGAAACCGCCGGGCAGTTCTTGTGAATGCCGTCTTGCAGCAAGCGCACTGCTGGTGATCGTCCCCAAGCCCTTCGCGCCGTGCGAGCTCGTCCAGGAATCGCTGTAGGAGCGGACGCCAGAGATTGAAAGGATCATCCTGGAAAACTCATCAGTCCGTCGAATATAGTAAAGCAGAAGGGCAATAAATTAGGGTGCGCATCTCAGCGGCCGTCAGCCCCTCATGGTCGCAATTCCAAGGTCGGATTCACTTCCTAGCGGGACTCAAATCCGCGACGACACACGCATTGAGAAGAATGAATAAGATGGAATCACATACCGAGCTCTCGTATCTTTTCCTTTTCTCCCCACTCGCTGACGGGTCCTCCTGGCCGTCGTTGTCGTCCAAACCAGTGCGTATGTCGTCGGCGTCGCCGTGCAGGGGCATCCAATCCCCGTAGGTATCAACAAGGTCGGAGGGAGCCACCCTGCGTTTTTTGACACCGACGTTGATGCCCTGTCGCACCGCACGACGGCCGTCTGTGGACACATGGAAACCGATATCGTGGCTTGTCTCTCCGCGTCTGACTTCGTAGTCTATTGAAGTGTCGTTTGTCTGTGAGCGATTGGGTGCTCGAAAGGAGGAGGTGTTCAGGGAGGCCATTGGATGGTGGTCGGAGAGCAAAAGCGGCTTGTCACAATGACCATCAGAGGCCCCACCCGAATGCCGGCTCGGGAGCCCATGCAGTTAGACGGTAGCGCGCCAAGTCGCGCCAGAGTGAGACACAGACTGAGAGTTTGTTGACGCGAAGAAAGCTGCACGTGATAGTGGTGCAGCACAACACAGCCAGCCGTCAGGCGGCATCTCTCGGCACACAAAAAAAAACGAGTATTTCTCAGACGGTACAATGCACAAGTAATTCGACAGCGGTATATATACTACTGAGGTACAAGCAGGCTCGTTTGTCCCTTCTTGATTATGAGCTCACCATCGCGGCCGCGGAATGCGAAAGAATGTTCGTGCTCGTAAATCGTGTGCCGACCGTCCGTGCAGTCGCACTTCACCTCACGGACACCGACGACAGAGATAATCTGTCAAAAGAAATTAGCTGGCGGAAACTCGACCGTATACGCAGGCAACTTACACGTAAATTGTGAATGTGGCCGGTGCCATCCAATGTGGTGCGGCGAAATCCCTCTGCCATCGGGCGGGTGGAGGTACCAACGGGGCTGAGGGATTTTTTTTGAGCTTTTGAGTTTTAATGGAGGGCAATGGGACTCACCTTCGTCCCGCCCACATACGCTCCACCCCTTCCCCAGCGGTCAGGCCGGACACCGACAGGTTGGGGACGGCCGTCCATTCAGCGGTGAGTGCGGCCACGCGCTCCCGTTCGCTCTTCTCGCCGACGACCGTGTTGAACTCGCCGAGCCTGTCCGTCGTTGTCAGGTCCAATATAAGTTTGAGCGTCGCAACATACCTGTCCCAGCCGCGCCGCCACGCCTCTTGGCTGCTCCATGGGTGCCACGCAGGCACAGGCGGAAGTTCGGGGTCCGGGGCATCGCTGGCAGCATCCCCGACAGCCTCGTCGTCAGCACCTGTGACGGGCGCACTGGGCGACGAGGCGCGCAACGGTACAGCGCCTTCCTCAGCAGGCACAGCCTCGGCTTGGGGCACAGGCGAACCTGGACACGATGGAGCCACTGGGTCCAGGGGTGGAATCTCGGGGTCGACGGAGAACATGCTGTCATCGTCCGAGTCTCTGAGGCAGGCGGATCAGCCACCATTAGTTGAGAACGACCAGAAATCACATACGTATGAGTTCCGCGACTTTCCATAGTGTGCAAGTTGCGAAGGTACTGGCAGGTGATGTCGTAGGTGGTGTTCAAGTCGCCGTACTTCGTCCCCGGCGTGTACTCCGCTGAGGCAACGGGATGGTCACGCTCCTCCGTTTGGTGGAAGAGAGACCGATACTGGCTGAGTACGTGCTGCTCATGAGGACTGCGAGCGACCTGGGTTAGCTCAGTTTGTAGTCAAATGAAAACACTCACTAGGGAAGGCCGGTGACGACGTGCGTGGACCTCACACTGTAAGAGAACACAGTAACTAGGGGGACAGCACGCTCAGCACACGTACATTGGCCTCAAAGAAGGACAACTTACTTGGGGATTGTTCTTTTTCTGCTGACATTGAGGGGCTGAAGAAAAAATGAGAGGTGATATGCTGGGGGCGGTGGGTTCTTATACGTTTTTTTGTTTGTTTGTACCGTTGCTTGGTCTCCTGGCATTCGGGGTTAGTTAGCGAAGAATCGGACCCGGGATCTCAGATCACTCACCAATAAGCGAGTGAAACGATCTGTAGCCAGGGCCTGCCTACGCTGAAAATCCCGAATATACCGGTAGTCCATCAATCCTCGTCTTGCCTCCCCTTCACCCTTCCCCTTCCCTCACGCTAGAACAAAAACCCTTTCCTTCAGCAATGGACCCCATCCGCCTCAACCAACAACCCTCTCCCCCGCCGCGCAACCGCCCTGGGACCGTTGAAAGATATGTCTTGCCCGGATTCGACATCGGCGAAGCCGGCTTGGAACCCCACCTCAGATTCAACTTTGAAGCCCGCCTGCGCGCCGAGCTTGAGCTCAGGTACCCGGCGCAACCGTACCCAGGTGATCCGCTCCCCGGGGAGAACGTCGACGGCGAACACCAGCCAACTGTCCATTACGCCGCGCGAAGAACCGCCACGAAGAGTCTGGCCCAGAAGGAGGTCGCCGGCCTTGAAGTGCTCCCTATCGTTGACGAGCGCCTCAAAGCGCGTAAGGCTGCCAAGCGCGCTGCTGAGCGCGAGGACCGGTTCCGCAAGGCGCGCCGTCAATTCGAGGCGGCGCGCATCATCCAGCCATCCCCCGACCCTCGTCGCACAGTCATCCGCGTATCCCGTGGCGCCTCCATGAACCCGTCCTTGATAGAAAACCAGGATTATGACCTCGGCGCCGTCGTGGGCAGAAATTCGCGTTTTCGCTTCAGGCTGATCGTTTGGGGCGGCGGGTTAGTCCACTGTTATTTGACAGGATGAACCTGATCATACTGGACGCAGGTCGACGCGCCCCATCTACGCCTCTGACGGGAGTTTGGTGGCTCTGTTGGGTGGGCGGCCTCGCAACAGGCGGTGGTATCGCGACGTCACGGTCCGCGCCACCATGGACTGCGAAATCGCTGTCCTGAGCCTACGCCAGTCCGCAGAGGAGAAGGAGGCTGATGTCGCGCCCACTCTTACCGGCGGTGTCGGCAATACCTTCAACGAGCGCGGGGTAAGAGTCCAAATAATTTTGCGAGTTTGGCAGCTTCTGACGCGCTAATTAGATAGAGCCGCCGGCGTATGGATTAGTCTTGCAAGCCCTCGTGTTCTTTGAGTTGTTTTCGACGTTGGCGATGAAGCGACTTGTCGGTTACGGAAATCGTGAGTGTGGCCCTGCCGCCATGTTGGCATTTGTTGATTGATCACGATCCAAGGTCTCCTCGAAACTTACTGCCCCCCCGCCTTTGACGCGCTCAAGGCTCAGAAGGAGGAATTCCTCAGGCACAGGCCCGACGCCGTCTACCCCTCCGACGCCAGCGTCTTTTCAGCGGCAACTTTCGAGTTTGGTGGTCCTCATCGGCAGACTGCCCCCGACGGCGTGCCCAACCGCTACGACCCCAGCTCTTGGGCAGTTCTCACCGCCCTCGGCAAATATTCTCACCACCACGGCGGCCACATAATTCTCTGGGACCTCGGGCTCGTCATTACCTTTCCTCCCGGCACCACGATACTTCTTCCCCCCAGCATCATCCGGTACTCCTTCGTTAAGGTGCGGCCAGGCGACCATCGATACGCCGTCTTGCAGTGGGCCGGCGCGGGCATCCAGCGCTGGTTTGACAACGGCCGCACCTCGGACCTCGAGTTTGCCGTCAAAGCTAGCAGGGATCGACACAACGTGCGCGAAGCACACCGCCGCGAGGCGCACAGCGGTGCGCTCGACCTGTTCCCCATCGAGGGTGACCTCCCCGAGGCGGGAGCGTATGCGTCGTTCATGGGGACCGTCCCCGGGGTCTAGGTGGACGTCCTTGCACGCACCCGTCACTTCCTACCAAGCCTAGTTCAGTCTTCAAAAAAAAATGTTCCTCGTTTACCAGATGTCGTCGCTAGTTCATGACTTTTACTCTCTTCTGACATTGCTCCACGATAGAAAATGACACGAGAATGATGTATGGGTACATAGATTTGACTTACATTTAACTTTTAAGCATCCAAGTTGCATCCAAGCGTCCGTTTTGGGAATGTGACATCCACCCGTCACGTCCGTCTTCACAATAACAATCGGTGCGTATAATACCTCTTGTCCGTCGAGAACTCAACAAATGTCATGTTTCAATTCAACCTTGCAATAATTCAAGTACGCCATTTTTTTTTAAAAAAAAATTCAACAGTCAGACTCGTTATCCCCGTCCCAACCCCCTTCACTATCTCGGTCGGAGTCGGCGGCGTCGATTTCCGCGAGCGACATGGGTTTGGGTGATTGGGCCCCGGGAACACGACGCTTGCCCGGTAGTGGCGTCGGGGAGTTGGGGGCACGAAGGCAAAGTAGCGGCAGAGGCCCCCGAGGGGCGAAGCTGTCTGAGTCGTCGGAGTCGGCGGGGATTTGCGCGAGCGGCGCGCACGGACGAGGCTTGCACGGCAGTGGCGTAGGTGAGTCGGGCGCGCGAGGGCGGGGCAGAGGCGCAAGAAGCGGCGGTGGACCGTGGGGGGCAAAAATAGGTGCTGCAGGTGGCGACAAGGGTGCAGTGAATACATTAGGTGGGAGCGGTGGTTTGTGAGTGTTCTCCGAGCTCTGCGTCACTTGAAAGGGGCGCGTCGGCTTCTTGGGACTTGGACGCGGCCTTTTGGGTGTCAGTTTCGGAAGAGGCTTCCGCACCGGCTTTTTAGTTCGCCTGCACGGAAATTGAATAAGCGTATATGTAGGAAGAGGGGACACATACTGAACATAATTCTGTCTGTGCAGCGCAGCTCTCACAGAATGTTCCTGCTGTACTTCACTGGGCGCGCTTTTCAGGCGCTCCCGTTTTCTGATGGAGAGGTCAGCAGAGACAGTCGCAAGGAGGGGGGGGGGGGTGGGGGAGGGGCTTAACTGACTCGCGCATTCGCAGTCTTGCCCTGTCGTTCACAGCTTCCCGGTGTCGCTGGCGGTATTTCCACGCGGATTCGGCCGCGGCCTCGGGATCTGGTATCTTGCGCGGCATCCAGGGTAAAGGGCAGGGGAAGAGAAGAAGAGGGAAACGGTGGTGATGGTGGCGGTGAGACGGGGAGTTCGTCATCCCAAAAGGTGCTCGCGTATGGACTTTGAACGAATGCAGCGGCTTGAGACGGGATTGCATGGCGACGCTTGCATGCGAAATAATAGATATATAGTAACGAGGCATTGTGTTTGTAGCGGGAAGAAGACGGTGCTACAACCAAAATCAGTGAATGACATTGGATGTGGTTTGACAACATACGCTAAAGAATCGTACCCTGAAACCTGGAGTTCGTCATCCGGAGGTCATTTGAAAACGTAGTAAAATGGTAGACACTGGATTTTCTCAAAATCGGGTACATAACGTCCGAATAAATGTTACCGCTGGGTCTGCAATTTTTGCAATGGGTGTGGCGTCGAGTAGAACGTCGTGGACGTCGAGGGTGACAGGTGTTACATACGTGACAGGATGACGAACTCGAATTACGAACTCCATATTTTGGACTCTTGCTCACGGTGCGTGGAACTTCGAGGGTGAACAACGATAGTCTATTCACAATACGACGTCGAAGCGAGGCGGTACACAATTATTTACACGGTCTACAGCGGCTTCGCGCGAGAAATCTTCCGCACCAAGTTGGACTTGACAACGCCGGCGAACGCGGTCTCAGCCTCCTCCAAGGTCTCAAAGGAGGCAAAGAGGTTGCCTTTAACTCCAGTGATGTTGAGGCTGCACTCCAAGTGCGACCGATAGACGCCGGGCTGCACGCCGCGGCAGACTACGTACCACAGCCCTTCCGAGCCGGCGTTGAGCGGGTTTTCGGCATAAGTGGTCGAAGGGGAGGGAGAAGCTGGGGGAGGGGTGCTGTCGCCGGTCCATCCCTTGCTGCGAGCGTACTCCAGTGCGGCGTGGGCAGCAGGGATGCTGGGAAATCCGCTGTGGATCGCGACGCCGTGGCCGGTGATAGCGGGCTGCACTTGGTCCCAGCTGTCAAACACAGCGATGGTGCCGCCGTAGAAAACCACGTATGCACCCGACTTCTTGCGACCGCGGCGACGACTACCGGTGCCATGGACCGAAGCACCGCGAATGCCTTGAGTAAGCGCCCCGGCCTCGAGCCAGGAAATGGTGCGGCCGGCTTTGGCAGGAGAGTTGACGATGTAGCTGCGCCCAGCTGCAGCGGTGTTGGGCGTAGATGGGGCCGACTGTGCGACGCGCAGCCGAACAGGCGTTTGGGGGGGCTCGGGCGAAGACGGCGGTGGCGTCGCGGGCTCGCGGTCAATACCGAGAGCTAAATAAAAAGTAAAAAGAGTTAATGCCAATTGGAAGGACAACGAGGCGTTTTGAGGATGCGTACCAGAAGCAAACCCGACAAGATCGAAGTTGCGAGTAATGGTGTCGATCTCGTCGTCGTACTCGGGCGGACGCGCACTGGCGACGTGCTTGGCAACGCGCATAAGCTTGAGGAGGGCGGGCGGGAACTGACGAGCGAGAGAATCGAGCCCGAGAAGATTAAGAACCTCCTCGAGCTGCTCGTCAGTGAGCGGGGCCATCAAGCTTTCGAGCTCCGCTGCCGAGAGGGGATGGGGGTGGTTGTCGGGGCCGATGAGAGCGGCAATCTCGGCGGGAGTAAGGTCATGGGCGAGGGCGGGAGGCGGCATCTGGCGCTGGGATGTGCGGTGGGGTAAAGTCGAGGATTGGGGGTTTGATTCGGGAGTAGGAAATCTGTTTGGTCGCGCCCCTCGCCGGAATCTACAGAAGCGCAATCAGAATCAGAAGTGCAATGGATTGGTGTCAACAGCTCACATGAGAGTTTCAAAGATCAAGCAAGCGGGAACCCGTCGCGTTGGCGCCAAGATGTTTGACGTGGTGCGATAAGTCGGAGGGGAAAGATGAAGACTGTGTACGGTCGGAGCAATTGTTTTGCGGTTAGGGGTAGAATACACGGAGATTGCGACAGTCGGGGCAAACCAGTCGGGGTAAAACAGGACCCGCAGCCTTAGCGTGGCTACAGAATCAGGGTTCATTTGGGCGACGGACTACGCGGGCGCCGGGACTTCGCGGGAGCACGTTGGCGCGGCGTGGTGGAGCGCCCGTGTGAGGAAATAAATCCTGAACAGACCAATGGATGTTCGGAGCATGTGATTCGCCGTAGTTCCACCTGCAGCGACCGCCCTGGCTACAGAGCGTTCTTGCACAAGATTGATGGCAACACTGTTTGCCGATTGCGGGATTGTTAGGAGAACAGTTGGGGAGGGGAGGGAACTAGCGCGCACAGGTAACTTCGCGGGATGACCTTGGCACGAAGCGCTCGTGTGAAAAGTTGAGACCAATGGGTCTTCGGACTATTGGATTCGCCGTAATTCCACCTGCAGCGACCGCCCTGGCTACAGATCGTTCTTGCACAAGATTGATGGCAACACTGTTTGCCGAAGATTTGTTTTTGGGGGGGAGGGAGGAAGATTGGGGAGGCAGCGACCGCGCCAACGTTACGCGTAAATCACACAGGTAAGGAGGAGACATCATGATCAATTCACGCGGTAAAGAAACAATAGGAACGACGGAAACTACACTGGGGCTATGAGAATTGATTAGTACAGTAATGGGGTAGGCAGAAATGCAGGCCTACACATTTTTCAGGCGGCGGTGGCTCGGGCCTCGGCAGCTGTGGAATGCAATTTAATTTAGCCAGTAGCTGCAATGATAAGGGGCACATGGCCACGCGTACCTTAAGCGACCTGGACGCCACCCCACTCCAGGGCGCGATTGAAAGCGTCCAGAGCAAGGCCCTGGGTTGTGTAAGCCTTGCGGGCGCCGTGGCCGACACCGCTGATGGCAACGGCCGAGAGAGCGCTGGTAGGAAATAGATGAGGACCAAGAAATTGAATTGGAGAGAGGGGAGGCTTACTACTGGTCGACGACACCGACAAAGCGGCCGCGAGTGATGGCGTACCACTCGGGGGCGGCGACCTCTTCCTCAATAGCCGTCAAAGGCTCGGGGGGGGGTGACAGAAAAACACCTGATTGGCGAGGAACGGGCCCGCCTCGTCGCGCAGGAGAGCGACCAGAGGGGCAGGCAGCCCGGCTCCAGGGTTGCGAGGAGCAGGAGCCGCGGGGGCGGGAGGCCGCAGCAGCGGGCGCGCAGCAGGAGCAGACTTTGCGGGGGCGGCCTCGGGCGCCGGCGCTACGGAAGGAGCAGAGGTCGGAGCGGCAGCGGCGGGGTACATGGCCGAGGGGAGGGTGAAGGCAGCTCCATGATGGGAAAGGGAACGAGCATGACGGCCATCACTGCAAAGGACAGTTAGCGGGGATGCTGAACAGTAGAGGACTCTTACTCAAAGGCGCGGGGTATGCAGCCATGGGAGCGGCAAGAGGAAGGGTGGGGGAAGGAGCAGAGCGCGAGTGGTTGGTCATTGGCGAGGGGGAGGTAGGAAGAAATACTGGGAAAAGACGGGAGTGTCAGCAAGCTTTATATGTTTTTCAGGAGGATCCAGACAAACTTACACATCCAGCCTTTCTGAGACAGCCATACCAAAAGCACAAGCGTGACTGTGTTTGTTTCGTGATCCCGACCAATCCCTTCACTCTCCCCACCCGTACGCTTGATAAATTGACCGGTCAGCGGCTTCAGCGTTGTGCGTCTGTCAGCATACTCACAGTCCGATTCCAGGCAGTCTTCAGTTCGGAATCGCGCAGCAAACCCTCGAGCACGATGCCGCAGAGAGATGGTAAAAGAAAGCGGGTGTCAAAGCGTATGGCGAAGAAGGACCGGCGTAATCTGCGACTCTGGGCTGAAGGCGTGCGCGAGACGATCCTCAAGCCACACATCGCGGGGTACACCGACGCGTTGGAGCGCGGTTGGCGCGCAGAGCGCGACTACGTCAAGGACGTATGCAACGAGTTCCACGCGAGAATATCTTGGCGACTAGCTGACGACGAGGAGCCTGATACCCCGGTGCCCAACTACGACAAGTTCGCGATGCCGGTGGTCGAAGAAATGGACGAAGAAGAAACAACGAGGAAGAGGTTGCGTATCGAGCAAATGAATGCTGTAAGTCGGGTTTGATGATTGTGGGCGCGCACCCCGTGACTTAACTTCTCCTTTTACAGCGTATTGGGCGGTGGCTCAAGTACCGCGCTCGTCGACTGCAAAGGCCTACTCGGATGGATCGAACGCGGGACCCGTGGGCCATATTGCTCGCAAAACTCGCCGGAATCAACTCCCCTCCGAAGGCTCGGCAAGCATTTCAGCAGTACATGCACGAGTCGTACGACGAGGAAATCGCTCCCGCTGTACAAGCTCGCTGGGCAGCATCGTGTGTGGACGAAGACGGGGTGACACTGCGCAAGAAGGCACCGGACGCTCCTTTCAGGGCGAAGGAGGTCGTCAGTTGTACGGGGAACTGTCCGCGGACGATCAGGCTGGCTTGCGTCGACGCGCACAGGAGGACGCGAAGGAGCGAAGGAGGCAAGAGACGCGTACTTTGCCGCCATGAAGGGGCCGCCGTCTCGGGCACCAGCCGACCGCCAGAGGTACGCTTTGAGTTCTAGTAGGAAGATACAAAGAAGCTAACGCCACGTCAACAGATGTATTGATAACTTGGGCGGATTCATGTCTGCGATTTTGAGAGGGGTCTCAGAGTACACAGGGCTGCACGGGGTCGTCATATTTGGCGGCCCAATCCCTCAGTTCGGCGGCGAAATTCGCACAGTAACGTATGTCGCACTCGTTGTGCAATTGCCAATTTTGTCTAACAAATTTTTTTCAGGGTCTCACATGGGCGAAATACGGGGGCCGAACCCTTGCCATTTCGCTCACTGGGCAAAGGCACGGTTCAATCGAGACGTGCTGGAGTTCATGAAGGAGTTTTTGCGCACGGCGTTCAGTACGTGGATTTGTTAGATTTTTTGTTCTATATCTGATGAGGCTTTTTTTGTCGAAACAGCGCCCGCCATGTGTGCAGAGGCCGCCCTGCCAGACGAAGACCTTCTGGGAAAGGCGCAATACACAATGCCAAACGACGCGGTACACAACGCGGCAGACGCGATAGATCTGGACGGCCTCGCGGACTCAGACTCAGACGACTCCGACTCCGACTCGGAGTCGGACAGCGATGTAGAGACCGAGCTCGAGGAGGATGTGCGTAATCTCAAGGGGAAGCTTGCCGCCAAGAAGAATTCGAAGACGGCGGCAGAGAAGGAGAACAAGGGGAAGGGGAAGGGGAAGGAGGTGGCAGCTTCCAACGAGGGGGGAAGGAAGAGGAAACGCGGCCAGGAGAACGAGAGCGACAGGGCGAAGGCGGCGAAGAAACGCGCCGTTGCTAGCGGCTCGAAAGAGTCGGCCAGGGAGGACGAGGACGAGGACGAGGATGGCGAGGCTTCAGACTCACAAGCCGCCACGTTGGCGCCGCACAAGCCAACGATGCAGGAAGAACGCGCGGTTAACATGGCGCGCAACAAGGCGGCGCTAGATGAACTTAACCGTCAGTACATGCTGGCGCATCCGGAGTACGCGAGGGAGGTAGAGGAGTCGCGCGCGCGGCGCGAAAATGGGGCGAAGCCGAGGGCAAAAAGCAAGGCGAAGCCGAAGGCGAGGGCTGCCCCTCGTCGGTCTGGGCGTCTCTCAGGAGACACCGAGACAGGGAACGGTAGGTTTTTGGGTTTTATAAAATGGATTCGAGGTACTAACGACGTTTATCAGATGACGTGAATATGCCGGATGCGCAACCGTTGCCCCCGCCACCAGAGCGGGAAGACCGCCCGCCGACGCGCCCCGAGCCGCGGCGGAAGGAAAACGAGCAGCCGCCGCCGCCGCCGCCGGCCGCTCAAGGGCCACGAACTGACGTGAATGTGTCAGCCACGGACCTGGGGCAGCAGCAGCAGCAGCCGCCCCCGTCGCCCCCACCGCCACCGTCGTTCTCGCAGCAGCAGCAGCCGCCCCCATCTTTCCCTCCGCCGCCCCCATCGTTCTCGCAGCAGCCGCCCCCGCCGTCGTTCTCGTTGCCTCCGCCGCCGCCGTTGCCGCGCAGCAGCAGCAGCCGCCCCCATCTTTCCCTCCGCCGCCCCCATCGTTCTCGC